>VUQG01034232.1:0-10854 GCA_015106755.1 Etia nguti | reverse complement strand
TGTCAAGTTCAGGTTGTCATGTCTGCGTCTTATGTTTCCTGTTGTATTTTGAAGAGGTCTTGTGTTCCTGTGTTCATCGTGTTTAGTTTTACCCTTCCACTATGACATCGTTATGTTCATGTGTGTCAGCTGTTCCCCCATGTGTTCCCACTTCTCTCATTAGCCTCCTGTGTGTATTTAGTCTGTGCCTTCTCATTCAGTCTTTGTCGGATTGTCTGCGTTTTCCCTTGCCAAGTCCTGCTCTCAGGTTTTCCTCATTACCTTGCCATGTTTAGAGTTTCTTTGTTTTCTACTTGCCAGGGTTTTTCATGGTTCATGTTTCCTTTCTAGTTTACCCAGTTCAGGTTATTGCTTAGTTTGCATTGTTTTTGCCCTTTTATTTTGTACTGTTCTGTCTGCTTTAATAAACAGTTCATCATCAGTTAAGTTTGAGTTTTGAATGTCTGCACCTGGGTCCATTACTCACACTCCACGCAGTTTGCCTTGGCAAACTGTGACAGTGATAGTCTGTAAGCACAGCTGGCTGCTACTGAAAGAAATATGATGTTAATGTTAATAAAAGTTGAATCCAAACTGTCCTTAGTGGCACATTTCAAAATTACACAGGAGCAGGTTTACCTGAAAACTAAAGAGTCTGATTATCTCCGCCGTTATCTGATGGTAATGAAGAAGTGTCTCTGTGCAGTGTGAGGGAGCGTGTTCGTGTGCCCTTCAGTCTGGTCGGCATCTTCCTCCTCTTCTCTCTCACTGCTGCTTTGGTCCAGGTCCCCATGGAGCCCGACAACTTCTTTGCCATTACTATGGCAACCATCTGGTTCATTAACAGTAGGTTCACTCAAACGATCACATGGTCGCACTAACAGTTTTAATAACTACAGATGAACTATGTAGCAGTTGTAAAATGTTTGTATCAGATCCCTAAATGTTTCATTTGGCACTGGCAAATCACAACGTAGTTCAAACATTAAATTCAACATACTTTTCAGGCTTATTGTCGTTATCAAAAATATGACAAGAATTATAGTCCTAATCATAATGTAACTAACATGTTTGTGTGAGTGCAGTGTGCGGAGCAGTGCTGCAGGGCAGTCTCTTCGGTATGGTGGGCCTCTTTCCTTCTCGTTACAGCACTCTGTTCATGAGTGGTCAGGGCCTCGCTGGGATCTTTGCCGCCTTAGCCATGCTCTTCTCTATTTTAGGTAAGTATTGATCCTCCTCACAGGCAAAATTAAATTTTTTTTATTTTTTATCTTTAGTTATCTAAATATACTAGTATCACACTGTTAAAAAAAAAAAAAAAAGTAAAATTATTGGAGTTTGGAGGTGTAAATAAAGCTGTTTGGCTGCAGGTAAACCAGATAAAAGCTCAGCTGCACTGGGATACTTCATCACACCCTGTGTGGCTACTCTGGGGACTCTGGTATGCTATCTGCTGCTGCCACGCCTGGTAAGGAGACACCACATAAAATCAGTATCAGAAAAGGACATGAGAATGACTGTTTTGAACTGAATCTTTGTACTCCAGGAAGCTTGATATCAACTTATATAAATCTCTGTCATATATTAACTAAAAAAATTTCATTGAATCATGTCAGTGGAAGAAAAGCCACATTACAGTCTTCTGACAATGTTGACTCCTCTGCAGAAGTTTGCTGACTTCTATCTGAACAGACATCAGCCTGATAAAGTGGAGGAGGTCTTCCTTGAGAGCACAGGTTGGCTCTTATAAAGTATAAATGAATAAAAATACGTTTTTTTTCAGCATTATGCTGACATGTTAGCCAAGCTACGTTCAGTGTTAATGAAGCTTTCAACTGATTCTTTTGATTTTTCCTTTCAAAGAAAAAAATAAAAAGGACCTGGAGGCCAACGGGAAGCTCAGAAAGCTAGAGGAGAATCAGGAGCGTTCCTCAGTCCTGGCTGTCTTTAAGAAGGTGAACGTTAGCTTTGGTGTCCATTTCTTAAACTTCTTCTGCTAGCATTGACTAAACCCTTCAAACCTCCTCTGCCGATCACAATAACATGTTTTAAACTGTTTAGACCTTTGCCTACATAGATACAAACTGATCCATGGCTCTATATCCAACAACCAAAAATTGTTATGATGGCACATTCTAATGTAAGAGTGGAAACTGTCTCTCAGAAGTTGTACAAAGTCTTCTATCAAAGAGCTGATAAACTTTTTCTAACCTCAGATGAAAAATGTTACTCATGTATTCCTGGATTTTATCTTCACACATTAGGCTCTTGGTCTTTCCCAAATGCCTTCTTACTGGAATCACTGACTAACACCTTCCTGTGTTTCTCAGATCTGGCTTATGGCTCTTTGTGTGACGTGTGTCTTTGCTGTTACCCTGTCGGTGTTTCCTGTCATCACAGTGCGAGTAAAGACTGTCTACGTGAACAATGCTGAATGGGGTGAGACATCATTACAGCATTACTACAGACTACAGAAGCATCTGGTTGGCCATATGACATAGACATTTTACTGCTCCAGAGCAGGTTATGTGTTCAGCACAAGTTTCTGTGATGGTCTAACCAAGTTAAGAGAGAAACCCTGAGGCCATTGAAACCCTGCAAAAATTCCTCGCTTACCCATGAATTCTTCCTTATAGTCCACCCTCTGCTTTCTCTTCCCAACAGACAAAGTGTTCACCTGTGTTTGCTGTTTCATTGTTTTCAACGTCATGGACTTGGCTGGCCGTACAACCCCATATATCGTCCAGTGGGTGAGTCTGCAGCCTGCCTTCTACAAATATTCTTGTTTCTAAGATAGAAATCAACAAACCAATGGAATATTGTTTCTAGAGGAATGAAGGTGTTTTTTTCCACTTCAAAGAATTCCTGTGGAAAACAGCCTTTACTGAAGGATTTCAATAAATACTATTTTGATTATAAAAACAATTTAAAAAAATGTTGTTTTAGTATTAGAATTTTTACAGTCTCCATAGTCTAAATATATTATTTAAATAGTTTGATAGCATCATTATCACATCATAAAATATCTAAAAAGCTTCTAGTTATTTACAGCAAGATGTGTCCGCAGTACAGACAATATATAAGCATGGTTATTTTGTTGCATGGGTATCTGTTACTGTGATGTGAAACTTGCATCAACTCCCAATAAAATCCACAAACTTTATAGTTTAAAGTCCATACTTTTGACACAAGTTGAAACTGAGACTCAGTGAGGCTGCATCGTTGCTAGATCATCTTAAATCAGTCATGTGATTTGGAAACGCCGGCGTGTCTGCTGACTCCAGAGGATTGATGGCTCAAATTCACACAGCACTCACTGAGTCATACTGTTATACTTAATCTGACTTTGAAGTTGCGATGCTACAGTTTACTTAAATGGCCGATTTGTGTATGTTTGTGCAGCCATCGAAGGAGAGTCTCTGGTTTCCTGCTGCCGTGTTTTCTCGCCTGGTCTTCATCCCTCTGCTCATGTTATGTAATGTCCAGGACTCTAAATTCACCGCCCTCTTCAGCCACGACTGCGCCTTCGTCGTCATCATGGCTCTGTTCGCCTTCTCGAATGGATACCTGGCAAGCCTCTGCATGGCCTACGCTCCACAGTGAGTCCTCAACAGACTCCAATTTTTTTTAATCCCTCTAAAGGATAAAGACACTCATGAATGATGTGCCTCAGTTTGTGTGCTAACACGTGAAACCTTCCACAACTTGATTACAATGAGGCAGATGTGATGGATGTTTCAGGCTGATGCACAAGATAAATAGATACTTTGCTGATCCCACGGAGAATATGATTGTGTTATAGCAGCAGGATAAAGTCAAAGTGCCACGGGTGCATAGTGAGGGACGTTTACTGTGTGAGAACGAGAAGAAAATATATATATAAAACAGTGATATAAAATAAAAAATAAGAATAAGAAAATTTCTATTGGAGTTTTATTTGATTTATTTGAATATTTAATTTTAAATTAACCGTTTGTACCTGAAAGTAGGTGAAAACTGAATCCTTGCTTCACTTTAACAAACTCAAGAATTACAAGCACAAGAAGCCAGTCACAGAGTCACCACATGTTGGGCACATGAGCTACACATAAAATGTAACATAGGATTTATTTCAGCCGAAATAAAGAAATAAATTTGCCAAAGGTGCAGACTGCCTGTTTTATATGGCACTTTATATATATATTACCACCAACTGAGAACACTACACCCACTGACACATGCACACCATTCCTGTGAAACATGTCATTCATGTCACAAATTTCAGTGGAACAAAACAAAGACATTCAGAACAATTTTCTGGCTGAACAAAACCCAAGAAGAGGAAGAATGTCTTGTGGCATCTAGTGGCTGGATGGTGCAACTGAAAAATCTTTTGGTGTGAATTTTGAACAGGGTCGAGGGTCTCTTAAACCCTCCACCCTTCCTATAACTGCAGAACAAAAAGCAAACTAGGATGCATTTATAGGAAGTAAAAAATGTACTTTAACTAATAACTAAAAACTAATAAAGTGCTACACAATAGTTGAGGGAAAAACGCATCCCAAATGACAAAAAACATTAGACAAGGAATACAACAAAAACAGACTAAACACAGGGGAAAAAAGGAGAATAACACTGAACTTGATCAGACATTAACAAGGGACGGAAGAGAAAGGAAAAGGGGGCAAACAGAAAGCCACACGAGGCTTTAAACCTTCAAAATAAAAGAGGAAGTAAACCAAAGTAATACAGGCAACATGGAGACACAGGCACTTCACTTGTACTGATGGTTTGTGAAAAACTTTCATGTGTATTTGTTGAAGAATAAATGAAAAAGATGAATCAACTTGTTTGTCTGTTGTTCACTGTACTGGATAGTGTTGTAACTGTGTGTTTTCCTCTCTTTCAGGTTGGTGCGGTGTAAGGACTGCGAGACAACTGGCTCTTTGATGACCTTCTTCCTGGTCCTGGGTCTGGCTCTGGGAGCATCGCTCTCATTCCTACTAGGAAAACTGGTTTAGATGGTAGTAGGAAAACTGTATATCTGACATCTGATGACATATTGTTATGAAAAGTGTAAAAGCACTTGAACGTTATCCTGTTCTTAGAAATATTATGTCTTATATGAGACATAACGACAACTCTATATAAAGTATTGAGCTGTCCATTTGTTACGCTGGCATTTTAAAGTAAGTTATGCACGATTTCTAGATGAATGTTTTACTCTTTGTTTGTAAAGGCAGAGTAAGTATTTCAGTCTCAGGTAGGTGCTAGCATTATTTTACGTGATTTTTGTCATGTTGATTACTTCATTGGAAAGGGCATTAAATTTGAGAGACATTTGATCAATGCAGCTAAAATCAATCATTTCTCCCTTGTTGTTTTTTAATATAAATGAATAGAACTTTTTATATCTTTGCTTTACACGACTGTATTTATCTTTCAGTTATCTGAATCTTTGCTGTTTTTGAGTGTTTTTTTAAAAAAGTAATGTTTATGTTGCACTGCTGGGTTGCTTTGTTTTTTACCTGAAGACCGTTTTTAAAAAATACTTAAACTAAATTAACTATAAACTTTTTACTGCCCGTTTCTGTTTTTGTAATTCTTATATGTTGCAATAAATAGTTTTTTATGTATATTCAAACTTTTAATAGTCTTGTTCAAAATGGCACCCCATTGTTGCTTTATGTCACAGTTTTTACAAATTGATATATCTGCCTTTATATCAAAATGTCAAAGTATCAGTGAGTCCTGTTTTTGTATATTTGCGTGAGGTGGTTAGCTCTGTTGCTTCACAGCACACTCCACCATCTGAAGTAAGCATGTTCTCCCTGTGAACACCCTGACTACCCTGAATTGATTAAGTGGAACAAGGTGGATGATGGGATGTATGTTAACTTCTCATCAGGTGGTTGCGGCTCAGGTGCTAGAGCCACAACCAATCAGTCCCCAGCTCCTACAGTCCATGTGTATGCAAGATACGGAACCTGATCTGCCCCTCATGCATCCATCAGAGTTTGAGTGTGTATGGGGAGGGGGGGTGCTTATACATGGATGAAAGCACTGTATGAATGTGTGTGTGACTGGGGAATGAGCCTTGTAGTAGAAAGGCTCATTTACTGTGTTAACTGAACCCTAACACTAGATGGATTTCCAGAGACCTGGTGGATGTTAAGGTTAAGGGTAGAATGCTGCAACAATAAACATTGGTATGTGCTGAAGGAATATCCACTTGATAGCATTCTCTTTATCAAATTATCTTATTGACTGTGCCCTCCAGTGCTGGATGTTATTTTGTTTCTCTTTGTACTGATTTTCTCTTTGCATTTTAATAACCTGTGAACATTTTTCATCTCTTTATAGTCATTTTGCCTGTTTGAAGATGTCTGAAATGTTGTTGCATTCATTATGTATCTGCAGTTTTATATGTCACTCTAGTCATTTTGTCATTTTCCAAAACAGCTGGGATGCTGCCTAAAATATGTCAATCAAAACAGGATGTACTGCTCTGAAAATCTCATAAACCCACATTTTATTTAGGCTGTAGCTTTTCCTGCTGTTGCTTTGTAGTTACTGTTCTGGTTGTATGTCATCCCTTCACTTCATACTAACATGACATGCACAGTATCACATTTTCATTCTGAATAGAAGGGGGTGAAGCTTACTTCACGTGCGAATAGCCCCTGCCAGCTTTGTTACTGTTATTACAGCAAATCAGAATCAACTATAGGTCACTAATAAGTATCCGTTTAGTTTAATCGGAAGAAACTGTAGTCAAAGTCAAAGCCAGCTTTATTGTCATCTCTGCTATATACAGTTCAGTATATAGAGAGACGAGACGATGGGGCTCCGGTTCCATACAGTGCAAAAGAACAACAATAAATATATATACACTTGAGACTGAGGTAAGGGGAGTAGGTATAAATTTTGAGGTAAAAGGGTTAATAGCAGTCTAAAATTTACAATTTACAATTGAGATTTAAAGTGACTTTGAAGTGGTTTAGAATGACCAACATAGCAGCTTTACAGTTTACAATGTGAAGTGATCAACATGAGCAGGTTTCCTGACAGCTCTATAGGAAGTGTGGCATCTCCATCACAGCTGCTTGGTACAGGCTTGTACTGTGTGACGGCCTGAATGCCCTGCCATAAACTGCGAGAGTCCTTTGTGGTGTGGAAGTGGCTTTGCATCTTTTGTGCATGTGCACGCTTTGCTTGTTGGATGGCATGAGAGAGGTTGGCTCTGGCTGTTCTGAGAGCCGTTTTATCTCCAGACCGGAAAGCAGCATCACGCTGTCTCAGACATGCACGTACCTTTGCAGCGAACCAGGGCTTCTCATTGGCTCTCGTGGTGATGTTTCTGGAGACAGTTACATCTTCTGTGCACTTAATGATGTAACAGGTCACAGATTCAGTGAACTCGTCCAGGTCCAATAAGCCATTTTGGGTGGCTGCCTCTTTAAACATGTTCCAGTCTGTGCATTCGAAGCAGTCCTGAAGCGCTGAGACAGCCCCACTCGGCCAGACTCTGATGGTTTTTCTGGCTGGTTTTGTGCATCTGTCTGTAGCTACTAACAGATGCTTTCATGTGGTGCTGCACAGCATGTAGAACACATTAACGCCTCTTGTTCTAAGGCTGCTTGTATTTCCTTTTTCCTGCAGCTCAGTCCTTTCCTTTGACTACATGTCCTCTGCTTCCTCCCATTCTTTGATTCTCCAGAAAATGAATTGTGAAGTCACAACAAGAAGCTTTTCAGTATTCTCTAAACCACATTAGAAATGCAATTTCAGGCCCACAGACAGGTAAAAGTAATTTCCACAGCTCAGCTGCAGACACTGTGAGTATTTATGGATAGACTCTATACTTTATATCCTGATATCTCAAATGGGATAGGAACACTGATTGTATCCTATTAAAAACTATTGTGTATTTAAAGGCAGTAACCATTAAGATAAGTCTAGTGGTTCTGTTTGTATTTGTTTTGACTCGGCCTCATGCACTGTCCTACTGTAGAGCTTCAAAACTGTATTTGCCTTGAAAAACAGTAGAAATATTTGTTCTGTTTGTCTTTATTTTTTAAGATTGGTGCTCTCAGTTTGAGAAGTCATATAAGTAGTGAGTGATGAACTAACAGATTTATAGCTAGTTCAAAGTCAAATCAGTTTTATTGGGGTTTTTTAAAAATTTTTTATCATGATTTCTTCTGTGCACTTGAGTTGTTTTACTCTGCATATCTATATTCTGCATTGTATAAATAAATATAGAAAATGCTGCACGGACCAAGTTTGATTACCTGGTTTAAGAAACATTTCTGGTGATATAAATATTCAGTGGACAGCTGACACGGCACACCATCGAACAAATGTGTCTTTTCCCGCTGAGCTTTTGCGTGAACTCTGCACTTTATCCTCAGACATGAATGTAAATAAATTGACTGCATTCTTTCACGCATGTTTTTTGAGAAATCTTGGCAGTATGAAAATTATGAGACTTATAAACTTGAAGCTTTTGAAATAAATAAGACATATTGTATTTAATTTGCTTTGCTTGAAGCGGATTTAGTTTATTTTGCCTTAAGTTGTAGCCTCACAATGAGCGCACTTGTTATTGACTAGAAACAGGAAGGCATGCAGGGCAGCTGATTATCAAAGTTTTGTGTGCGTGTGTGTGTGTGTGTGTTTGCTGAGATTAAGCTTTGCGTCACCGTTCATTCAGCTAACAGGAGAGGCAGACAAACTGGATCTGCAGCTTATTTCTTTGCTGTTTGTTCCCTTCAGGTTAACATGGCTGAAACACACAGTTTGACAGCAGCGCAGGGCAGGAAGGTAAGTGACCACAACCGAGCAGCAGGCAGAGGCGATAAAGCAGAGAGGGGACACAGAGACGAAGCAGTCTGATAAACTACTTCATTACTTTCCGGTTTTGATTTCGGATCTATTTCTCAGGTGGCTGCTGTAGACACAACCTAAGCTTTATTGGTTTTGAAAACTATCAACCTGTTCTCGTACAGGTAGTTTTAAACTGGCAGAAGTAAGTGAAGCGACTCTTCCGCTTAGAGTCACCAAAATAAAAGCCCCATGAAGCCATATGGCAGTTTGTTTGTTTTTTAATAAAAATAAACACACGCGCACAAAGAAAAAAAAACGAATACAATCAACTTAAATCTTATATCTAAATTATATTATCGTTGTCCCGTATTTCAGCTTCACTTTTCCAATATCAGTTCTTGAGTAAATGAATAATTGATTTAACAATACGTGTAGAAGGGTTGGTGGTCGTGATAGAAGAAACTATTTTTCATTTCCGGTCTGTATAAATGTTGACTTTATTCTTTTCTGGGAAATTATAAACTGCGCTGGCTTATATCACGAAAAATAAATTAATCCGCTGTCTTTCAAGTCTGTGAATTTCACCTAAATCAAATGAACATGTAAATTGCTCGTAAGTGAGCTTCTGATTTGTTACTACAAAGTTTTTAGCAAGAGTTAAAATCTGAAGCTTATATTTTGAAGGTCAACTTCAACTCAAACAGCTTTCTGCCTGGTTCACTCTTTGAGGGCACGTGATCAAACTGTGACCTATGCTTTGACTTCATTCGGCCAGCAGGGGTGAAGTAAATAAGCTCTCTCTTGTAAACCCAAATAATTGTCTTTCTAATTGTGATGTATTTATTGTCACTCTATCTATCTATCTATCTATCTATCTATCTATCTAGAGAGACACTTCCAGTGAAGTTGCAATTATTTTTATGTCTCCCTTCAGAAATGGAATTTACCACAGAGAGGTGGGACTGAGCCTCGAAAACCAAGTACTGACCCTCCTGACAGAGACACTGAGAGAAAACTGGTAATGTCACATGAATAACAAGCAAACACACATTGATATGAAGGCTGCAAGTAACAAAATAAAACAAAACACTATTTCATCTTTGATGGAATTTTAAAATTTTTCAAGTTTGTTATTTTAATCACAAATAAGCTGTTCATTATGTTACATTATTATGTTACATTATTAATAGCTTATTAATCTGTTTCAGTGTAATAAATAAATACAATATATTTGAATTTCATGTCGTTTCAATTAAATTTTATTTATACAGTGCCAAATCACAACAACAGTCGCCTCAAGGTGCTTTATATTGTAAGGTAGACCCTACAATAATACATACAATGAAAAACCCAACAATCATATGACCCCCTATGAGCAAGCACTTTGGCGACAGTGGGAAGGAAAAACTCCCTTTTGATAGGAAGAAACCTCAAGCAGAACCAGGCTCAGGGAGGGGCGGCCATCTGCCGCGACCGGTTGGGGTGAGAGAAGGAAGACAGGATAAAAGACATGCTGTGAAAGAGAGCCAGAGATCGATAACAATTATGATTCAATGCAAAGAGTTCTGTTAACACATAGTGAGTGAGAAAGGTGACTGATGAAGAAATACTCAATGCATCATGGGAATCCCCAGCAGCCTACACCTATTGCAGCATAACTAAGGGAGGATTCAGGGTCACCTGATCCCGCCATAACTATATGCTTTAGCAAAAAGGAAAGTTTTAAGTCTAATCTTAAAAATAGAGATAGTGTCTGTCTTCCGAATCTAAACTGGAAGCTGGTTCCATAGAAGAGGGGCCTGAAAACTGAAGGCTCTGCTGCCCATTCTACTTTTAAATACTCTAGGAACAACAAGTAAGCCTGCAGTGTGAGAGCGAAGTGCTCTAATGGGGTGATATAGTACTATAAGGTCATTAAGATAAGATGGGGCCTGATTATTTAAGACCTTGTATGTGAGGAGCAGGATTTTGAATTCAATTCTGGATTTAACAGGGAGCCAATGAAGGGAAGCCAGTATAGGAGAAATATGCTCTCTCTTTCTAGTCCCTATCAGTACTCTTGCTGCA
>VUQG01034229.1:12843-26861 GCA_015106755.1 Etia nguti | reverse complement strand
CCATTTTACCTCCTCACTACGTACGACTCTGGATACTGTAGCTCCGGTGAAAACTAAGGCCTCAAATCAGAAATACTTGACTCCGTGGTATAATTCTCAAACACGTAGCCTAGGGCAGGGCAATATGGCCAAAAATATTTATCACGATATATATTTGAAAATTTGCGATAACGATATAACTGACGATATAATTGACGCGAGACAAAATACTTTACAACTTCACAACTTTATTAGTGCAAAAAAACCCCCCACCAATGTATTTTCACTTAAACAAGCAGCTGTTTTTTATGTGCATTAAAGCTATTTAAAAATTTAACAGTGCAAATGCAAATTCCTTGCTGACAGTTTAATCTAAAGGCATATCCAGTGGAAATGGGCCGACATATCCTGAGCATAACCATGTATAATATCCACAAAACTCCGTTAGCGAGTTAACGCGGATCGCTCCGTGCGTGGGGCTGGACGGCGCTAACGCGTTGACGCCGTGCAGGCCCAGGTTATTCAGCCCGCTTGCATGTTCTACCAAAAATTGTGCTTTGGTGGGTATCTGACGGACGAAAACCAAACCAGTTCCACACTGCTGAAGTTGGCACCATTTTTACAAACCAGTTCTGGTTCATCTGGTTCATTTAAGGATCCGCTTTCGCCCTTCTCGTTCTCTGTCGCCGCCATGCTTTTTCTGCCATGTGCGTATAAAACAAAGGCACTGCGCATGGGCATTTTACCCATATTCTATCGCGATATTTCATTTTCTTATCCTTGCCTAACATTATACCGGTATTACCGTGAACGGTATGATATGGCCCAGCCCTACTGAGAACCCACACAGAAAAATTGATTGTGATAAATTGTAACACTTTTTAAGTTCATGTGAACGAGTTCCACCCCTGAAGTGGAGCAGTAATAAACTCATCCAAGTCTATTTGCCAAAAGCCTTCTGGGGGCTACTTTGCACGTTCGAAATGGCCCAAATACCTTGTTTTGGGATACAGTGCAAGCCATGCTGTCGATCTGCTCCTGGATGGCCTTCATCGCCTCGTCTACAGCCTGAATCTGCTGCTCATAGCCAGCCTGCTCCCTCTGCAGCTCCTCCAGCTCCAGGGCCACAGCATCAGCCTCCTGCAAACATGAGCAAAGAAAGAGGTATTCAAATAAAAATTAAACAAACCAACACACACCAGCAAATTCTGATGAAAAAAGCTAAAAAATAAAAATATATTACTGTATATTATAGTAATTATTCAATGCAGTCAAAAGTTCATTTAACCTGCTGCTTCTGCTTCAGCTTCTTATTGAAGGCATCAGCTTTGGCCTTGGCTGTATTGAGTTTCTGCTGGGCAGCTTTCAGCTCCTTCTCCCTCTCAGCTTCAGCATTCTTCATCTTGTTCTCCAGCACCTTGTATTTCTCTTCAGCCCGCTTCTGCACCTCCTTAGTAACACGCAACGTCTCCTCACTCTGCTCTGGATTAACAAACAGCGCATTTGATCAAGTTAGAAAACACAAAATGCAGACTGGACGGTTTTTTGTTGCCCCATGTATTTTGATTTCTCTGACCAATTGATTTGTTCAGCCTCTCCAGCTCCTGTTGCTGCTGGTGGAAGGAGCTCTGCTGCACTTTGGCCTGCAGAATCTGTTCTTCCTCCACCTTCAGTTCATACTGCTGCTTCAGCTGACGGTGCCTGGAAGAGAGAGAGAGAGAGAGGTGTGGTGAAAAGAAGAAGGAAATGTACCGGGTAGGTGGGAAAACATGCTGGCAGCTACATCACAGTGTGTTTCTGTTGTGTTTTTTCCACTGCTTTTAAATACTAAATGGGGTTGTGGTGTATTAAATCTTAAAAACAAGGCATTTAAGAGTTTTGCTGTAAACATACATGTGAATGGCTAAAACGTTCATATTTTGTGTGTTTGCATGTGCATACTTCTCAGCGGTTCCCTTCAGGCTGGCCAGTTGTCGTTCAGTATCCTGAAGTTGGGCCTCCTTTTCATTCAGGTTGTCCTGAACCTCCTTCACCTCCTTCAGGCTGGACAGAACTGATGCAGACTGGGAGCGAGCACCTGAGAGGGGGAAAAAAGCCGGTTTACTTTTTGAGTGCTTGAGTGAGTTAAAATAAAACCATCGCTGCAGGTATAATGTTCAAAATCATCATAAAACAGTGGCAACAAAATCCAATAAGTAACACATTACAGAGCACATGTGTCCTCCTTGCTCTCACCTCCACTCAGAGTTCCCTGTGGGTCAAAGATGTCCCCACCGAGTGTGACTGTCTTGGTCATCACCTGCTTATCGAAAGCCACTTTTTTGGCATTGTCCAGAGTGTCGCACACAAGTGTGGCGCCGAACACGTACTCCATGGCTTTACGTAGGTCAGACTCATAGCCAACTAAAGACAGAGCTGTGTGAACATTGTCCACTCCAACCTGAATGAAGATAAGACAGAAAGAAGACAAAAAGAGTCAACTGTAAGTTTTAGTAAACAGTAAAAAAAAAAAAAATCAGTCCACTTTTACAACTTCTCCAAAGATTTTCAAACCCAAACACTCGGATGATTCCCTCACCAGGCTCTTGGCAGCATTGATCACTCTGTCATTAAGTGTCTTTGCAGAGATCTTGTTCAGGGGAATGATGGTGTACCTTCGCTGCAGCTCTCCCTTCTCTAGCAACTTTTTGCCTGTCACCTACAAAAAAACAAAATCAATAACTTCAGTTATGCCATCCCACTGATCTACAAATGAAAAGAAAGAAAGAAAGAACCCACAGACACGCCTACCTCTGTGTCAACAACAATGTTATAAAGCCGTCCTCCTGCCACGACCTCCAGTGCTGTTGAGTAGGAGATGTCGCTGACCGTGATCAGGTTAGCTAGAAGCCCCTTCACTTTGCTGCGGTCCCATCCTCGCTCAGGGTCCCTAAAGAGAGGGAAAAAACCAACATTAACACACCAGAGTTCATTAAGTAGTGTTCACTCACTCTGAAAGCACATAAACCCTGTTTATCAAGGAATCATTTAATCTCTAATGACGGTTTTTTAAATCCCATTTTCGAGCACTGGCCAAAAAAAATATTTTTTAAAAGTCTATAAGATAAGTTTAATGAAGAAATGTGGTGACGTTATCAATTAACACAGGTGACTTGAAAATTACAATTCCCGAAGATATTCTCAGGTTGCTAAGAGATTATTGAAATACATATTTCTTATAATTTTTTTTAATTTTCGATATATCCTTCAGTGGGAAATTTATGCTGTAGCAATATCATAACTGCAAACCACTTTGAAACCCTACGACCCAGAAATGTAACTACATGTTTTTTGGCACACACCAGAACTATTATCATTGGACTGTTCAGTACTGTTGGGGGAGATAAATTAATACATTTACACACTTCTACATTTCTTTTATCAGAAAATCATTAAATGTCTTTATAAAATTATATGTAATATAATGTGATGAGATCTGAGTTCTTACTTGTAGTCAAAGCGCAGGTTGGGGAAACGTGACATGAGACGCTCATGGGTCTCTTTAAGTTTAGCGATCTCTCTGGACAGCTGCCTTCTTTTTTCCAGCAGACTTTCTTCCTTCCCGTCTGCAGAAGGACATAAAAAACCCTCCTGTGAGTACACAGGTTTATATAGAAAAGGCATCTCATACGTGAGTGCAGGTGACTCCCGTTTAAACAAATACATAAATAATCATGAATTAGTACCTTCGTAGTTGAGCTTGGCTAGCTCGGCCTCTAGTTTCTCCCTGCTGTTTTTGACAGCTTTCAGAGTGTCTTGGTCTTTCTTGTAGCCACTGTCCATCTTTTTCACCTCTGCTTGTTTGGTCTTCAGCTCAGCCTGGGCATGCTTAAGTGTCATTTGGGCCTGAGCATAAATAAGGAAGAAAAAATTAATTGTTGGAAATTCCTGGTAAAATAAGAACCCAGGGAATAAGGTCAGTAAAAAAATGTTTTCCAGTCACAGAAGCATATACGTGTAATCAACCTTCTGCATAAATATTTATTCTTAAAGCAAGACTCTGAATCTAAAGACATCCGTCCATCTGCTTTCGTCACCTGCTTGGCCTCTGTATCTGCTTTGCTCATGTCATTCTTGCAGGCCATCATCTGGCCTGCGAGTGTGGCTTCCTCTCCATCCTCATTGGTAGAAAGACCTGCAGACACAGCTTTGAAATGCTGCTCAGCTGCCTCGAGGGCAGCGCTGTCATTCTTTCCTTCCTCCTGTAGAGCCTGAAGCTGGTCGGTCAACACGGAAACCTCTTTTTCCTTCACCACAAGCATTTTCTTGTCCTGTGGATGAAGGAAAACAACAGTTTGAATAAATGATTCAGGTGTACAGATTTCCCTTGTTTGCAAGTCATAGAATAGCAAGATTTATCAATCCGTTACCTCCTCCATGTTCTTTACAAGCTCCTTCCTCTTCTTGGTTTCATCTTTGAGATTTGATTTTTTTAAGTCAAGTGCACTCTGAGCTTTGGCGTCCACACGCTGAACATCAGCTAGAGCCTCCTCGAGGGACTTTAATACTCCATTTACTTCCTACAGATGAGCAGATTGATATGGATTACTTTGCTGCAGTTTGATTAAAACATACAAAGAGTGGACCTATAGCATACAAATTATTTTAAAGACTTCAACAAAGGTACTGCAAAATCTGCCCACTATTATATAAAAATTCAAATTGTGAAAAAAGTTTTAAAAATACTCTTATCGCTCCCTTCCCCAGTGTAAAGTACCTGGTCTTTTTTCTTTTGCAGCTCCTGAATCTGGGCTGTAAGCTCCTGGACTTTGCTCTCGTTCTCTGCCATGCTGGCTTGCATCTTGGCGATGTTGTCCTGCATCACTTTTAGATTCTCTGCTGACTTCAGCTTGGTCTCCTCTGCACACACAAACAGCCAGGCCACATACAGCCGCGACAAGTGCTGGATCTCACGCATCAGCTTCTGGTATTCCAGGTATGATGATCGTTCCTGCGGACAGAGGGAGGTTCAGAAATTGATATTACAACAGTAAAGGCAAACAAACAGATTCACAGGTTGAACCTGTGGAGAGAGATAGTTGGTTCAAATCTCAATGCTAACCTACCTCCTGCAGTTTCTGCATGGTTGGAGTAATTTCCTCATCCAAAATCTGAAAGAGCAAACAAAATAAATGGTTTGCTTTAGCAGCAGTTTGCTGACGAACAAGTATAGATACAGATATAGTCAGAGTGACTTAACATACAGTCTGAATCTCCTTCAGCTTGGCCTCTTTCTTCTCGATGGTCTTCTGAGCACTAATCTTTTTACATTCATACATCCTGGTACCTGCTGCCTCCTCGATCATGGAAAGAATCTGAAAGAAGAGAAGTATTCAATATTAGAAGTCCTAAGAAGGCAGGGAAATAAGTGTCCTCCTAATGGGCAACTTGTTTGTCTTACCTCTGGTGGTTTCATATTCAGAACTTTGGTGATCCTCCCCTAATGTATTAAAACATAAGGAAAATCTATGAATGGGGTGACAGATCTTATCCATTCACAACCACATACACCGGTGACATGAGACTGACCTGCATGATGAGGAAATGTGGGTTGTTGACATTAAGACCAACAGAGCAGAATAGGTCCTGCACTCGGGTGTTGTTGGCATTGACTCCATTGATGAGATACTTGTTCCTGCCACCAATTACCACCTTAAAAAAAAAAGAAAGAAAGTATATGCGTGTTAATACAAGGACTGCATAATAACACTAAAGCCAGAGAGTTTTTTTCCTTTATTTCTTTCCCCACCTGTCTCGTAACAGTGATCTCATCGTGTGTTTCAAACCCCAAAGGACTCTGGCTTTTGTTAGAGTTGTCAAAGGTAATGGACACAGTGGCCTTTGTGATGCCACCCTGTCCGTTCTTGTACACCAAGTCCTGGAGGTTGGAGGCTCGCACCTGTCAGGTGAGATGAAACAAAAAGGGATGCAAGTTTTAAATGAGAAACAACTACAGATGCTTCTTACATAGTTAACCTCAGTTTAGAGTCACTGCATTTTTGTTTCTCACTTTTGTTGCAGTTCAGTTTGACCTGAGTCAGTTTTCCTAAAGGACATGTTTATTTTATTTTTTGTCACTTGCTATGAGAAAATCATATGTAATAGAATAGTTATAAACAAATTGTGACGGCTATTTACTTCCAGTCATGAAGCGACCCCAGTCTCAAAGTACCGATTCCTCCTTATGCTTACTCTATTGACAGCTACAAAAACTCTAAGTAATCAAATGTAAACAACTGTAACACTGGACTTGATAGCTTTTAAGCTAGCTTACGGACAACAGCACACTTACATGGGTGAGATTTGAAATACCCAAAAGGAAACATATCGAGTCCAAAATATTGGACTTGCCGCTGCCGTTCAGTCCTGTGATGGCGTTGAAGAGTGGGTCAAAGCCGTTGATCTCCGTCCTTTGCGCGTAAGACTTGAATCCTTCGATAATAATAGACTTGATGTACATCTTTCGGGTTTCCTCTCTCCGCCGATTCCAGAGGCAAGATTTGTTACAGCCAAGTGACAAACCACCACCTTAAGCGAAAAGCACCAAATATCAACCCCGTGTTTACAACCGACAACTGGGAAACTGCTTCTTCTCTCCTCTAACTTGAATTTTGGCGGCAGGCGTGCAGACCCTGAGCCGCGAGTGCGTCCGTCGTGTGCCGGAAACAAAACAAAGAAAACTTACTATATTAAAAATATGCAGACACACAACAAGTATATTATAATGATGACATTTTGAAATAAATAAAAGTCAATGTAAAATCAAAGAAACGACGATTCTTAAGTGTTTATTGCGACATACATTTATTTTCGTCAGGCAACTTCTAAGGCAACTAAAACTCTTAGACGTGTGTGTTGCCGCCACCTGTAGTTACGAATATGAAGTACAAGTGCATTAGTACAACTCGTCCCGAGTCAACCTGGCCGGTCGAGAAAATACTGCATACTACTAAAAATAGTTATAGTTACTAAAGATAATTTAATGATACTACAAATTAAATATTTCTTTATATAAAATCCGAAATATTAAATAAAAATGAAAAACCTGTCACTTAGAAGCGCTATGAGGCCGCTTTCCCTCTTGGGATTTAGAGAAATCGGTGGTAGGACTGTTAAATAACGAAAAGTAGCTGCTCTTGCTAAAAGCTTTGACTAGAAGTTATAGCCTTGAATTCAAATACTAATTACACCCACACTTATTTAATCTATGTAACCTACGGTGCAAAAGTCTTGACCCACCCTTTATTTCTTTATTCCAAGCAGTCAGACCTTGTACTTTTGTAAGGCAAAATGAAAAATGCCAAAGATAACACAGTTTAACAGACATGAAGTAATATTTTCTGATTCATCTATTAATATTGTCCTAAAGTCCTAAAGAAATACTGTCTTTAGGACAGGAAATACTGTCCACTGAAATGGTCTCAGTGGAGGGGTGAATTTCAAGAAGCAATTCTTAAGGGGAGAAAATGCTTAGGTATGCTAAATTACATAAGAACTGAACAGGAAATCAGTGGTAACAGGTCTTATGAAGTGATGAAACCAAATTTTTAAAAATCATTGTTAGTATGTAGAGAAGAAGTCAGGAAAAATGTACAACAGCGTGTACAGCCATCTGTAAAAACTGTGGAGACTCTGTCATGGTTTGGGACTACATTTCAGCCAGCGGTGTTGGGATCATGTCAAAATGAATGAAATTATTAACACAGAAAAGTACCATAAGAGTTTGATTCACCATGCAGGCATCTTGAAAGCATCTGATTGGTAGGGGCTTCAGCATGACAGTCATTTCAAACACACTGCCAATGCACTAAAAGCATATCTGGATAGAAAAACACACAGTGGAACACTATCAGCTATGGAGCAACCTCCCTAGAGTCTGCCCCTCAACATTATTGAAGCAGTGTGGAATCATCTTGACAGAGAATGGAAGAAAAGGCAGCCAACATACAAAGAAGAGTTTTGGATGCCCTTCAAGAAGCCTGGAGAACTATTCCTAAAGACTACTTACAGAAATTATAAGTTTTCCTAAGATAATTCAGGCTATGTTGAAGAAAAAAGCTGGTCATACAGAATGCTAACTTAGTATTTAGTATTAACTAACTTAACTCAGGCTCACTGGAATTGTACAAACTCATTTTTGACATTGTTTATTGTATTTCTGTGCACGTTTGCAAATGTTTAAAAACAATTGTTGCATCTATTTCCCATTTTCCTGGCAAAATGTAAAGAAATTAGAGGTGGCTCAAGACTTTTGCACAGTAGTGCATGTACACAAATGTTGCTTGAAAGCCTCTCGTCATTGGAGTGATAAATCTAGTGAGGAAATACCTAATCATTTATTTATCTAGAAATGGCATAGAGTATACTGGAATCTGAATCAGACAGTGAAATATCCACCAAGATTTTAAGGTTCATCAAAATAAATGAGATTTTTGCAGCGCAGCTCCCTGTGACATATACTGTTAACAGTACTGTGCACTGCATAAAGAGGTCAGGGTACATTATTTGTACCCGTTTTGTAAAAGGAGAAAGAAACGCAAGGAATTTGCAGTTGCTTTATTTCTTTTGTGCTACATTTATTTTGAAATTCAGCACATGGAATATAATACTTCCAGGGTTATATAATTAAAAGTTCACAAAATTAGATGATAAATATGGCACATAGCTAGCATTTGCCATGAAGATACATTCAGCAGAGCATTAATGCAAAACATATTTCATTGTGAATAGGAGTTCTTCAAAGCCCAGCTAACTGAAGCTACGAGCCTACATTTGCTTCAAAATAAGTTAAATAAGTAATATACACATACAGTGTTTGCTACAACTTTTTAATATAAACACCCACCTTAACTGGCACTCTCACAATAACTGTGTACTTTTATTATCCATCCAGAGGCACATGACACATGGAGAGACAAACCAAATTGATTGCATAGAAGCATATCTGTGACAGAACAGCGCAGTCCCCTTTGTTTGAGTAGAAGGAGGTGGGCTTGATGTAAGGCCAGTCAAAGTTCCTCAGGTTCAGTGACCTTTGACAGTACCGGTCGCTGAGAGCAACCAGGGCACGCACGATAGCGTATTTGGCCGAGCAGCTGATGGCCGTCACTGTACGCACCTCATCAAAGTGCAGCAGGAAACAAGGGTCATCCTGAAACCAAAGAAAATTATATTTATGGAGCACCTTTAAGAATCAGTGCTTTTTCTTTATTGTGTTTGTTCTGTGGAAAGCTTACTCTTATTCTAGGGCAACTAAAGCCAAATGACCATAGACCATTCTTCTTTACCTTGTCCCTTGTTAGTCCACCAATATTATGTGTTTAAGCAACTGTACAAATTTTCCAACCAATTAATTCAAATGTGAAAAATAGATAAATAACACTGTCAAATTTATTGCTGACGAGTCACGGGAGGGTGCCAGAGCAGGAGTAAAGATTTTAATAACATAACTCATCTAAGATTAAATATCTAAGTAGCTTCTGATAAAACTTAGGTATTAATTTTTTTTATTTATTAATATATTTTTTTATGTATTTACATGCCTGTGTGTGTAAATAGGATACATACAGTGCTTAAGAAATTTATTAGACCACTTGTCATAAAAACAAGAAAGCACCAATATTTTAGAAATCTGTCAGAAACATTTTAAAACTAAAAGTTATATTGTTATTTATTAGGAAAATAAAAAATTTGAGTTCACATTTTTATTTTCGAAAAATGACAGTACACCGCATAACATGCAATCACTAAACTTTTTCTGTTTAGGAATTTAATCACTGTAATTTGCCATCTTAATAAAATTAAAAAAATAATAATAATAATGTGCTTTAATATAAATTATGGATAAAAAATAATAACAACAGCAATTTTAGCATTAAAAATATCATTTTCATTAAAGAGCTTGTTACTTACTGGTAGATTAAACTTTACAGAAACATAAAAAATGACATGGGTAATTACAAATACTGTTAATTTAGGGTGGCTGTGGCATAAACAGGACATTGTGGTGGTGGTCAAATAAATCTACCGAGTGCAGTGACTTTCTGCAGCACTTGGGTCGGTGAAAACTGTTGTGTTTAAATGTGCTTTACAAATACATTTTAATTACTTAGTTAATAGGTATTGATAAAGCAAAATGTCTACAAATCTATATTATAGGTTCTATGTACTCATCAAGAATGCCATCCACATACAGGTACCCAAAAGACAGTTTGTCTCTATTTGTAGCCAGTTAAGAACAATGGAAGTTACAGAAGAATTTGGCTATTACCACGTCAGGATTTCTTCCATCAATCAGGGTCAGGTCTTTCAGGGACCAGATCTCTGTCCTCCGGTAGCACTCTTGTATGCAGGAGCGTTTGGTGAAGGATCTCTTGGATGCAGACTTTAGGGGCACAGACATCTGACAGTGCACTATACACAGCTGGACTTCTTTGTTTTTTGCAACTGCAGAAAAATGGAAAAACATCAGAAACAGGTGCACTGCAGCACCGGGCTTTTCATCAGCAAGCCAGCCTTATAGATTTAACACACCCCTGTGTGGTGCAGGTATACACAGCTTTTAAGGAAGTGAGTTATTAAAAACATTAAAAATGTCCATTTTAAGGAGGAAGATATTTATTCCTGTGTAAAAATCAAACGCATATTTCTGAGTGAACAATCAAGCTGTTTACCTGAGGCACAGAGAAAATGTCTTCCGTGCGATGGCTCTTCAATTTCAATGAACTCCACCAGTCTCTGTTTTGCAGGTCGAAACAAAACTCTCTGCATCTCCTCCCTCAGAAGAGACGACATCACTGGAGAGAGGGGGAGAAGAATCAGAGCGTCCCAAAAACAGCAACGGCAAGAAGGGAGACCAAAGAGAGCGAGAGAAACTCAAAAGAAAGGAATGAGATATCCAAAAAAAAAAAATACTGTGACACTGGAGAACCCTGGAATCCGGCAATGGCGGGAGGGGAGGGAAGTGGTGATGCTCCCCGTGCTCAGACCTTCTGAAAGCATGCGGGGTTTGTGGGTTGGTTCTGTGTGAAATAAGCTCTTACTCTACCGACCAATGCGCACACACACACACACACACAGTCCACTCTGGATCGGCATGGTTTGATGATGTATGTTAATCTTTGATTGAAGTGCTGCGTTCATACCAACTTGCCCAGGAGGGAGTGAGTAGAAAGGGGGCAATAAAAGGCCAAGCTCTTCATCATTTGCGTTTTTATTGCTTCAATTAAGATCCATTATGTTATGACGGTTTCCTGCAAATATGGATTTCACTCTTGCATTTGTAGCTGACAAAAATATCTTAGACACTGTTTGTATATCATAGTTGGATAAGTATTTGAAATTTATATTTAGCATTAACTCTATCTGCTCAGTAACTACAAGGGGGGAAAAAAGGGGGTACAAAGCAGCTCTTCTCTTATAAGATCAATGTTTTTTTGTGCATGTTCCCTGGCAGATGCAATATTAAACTAAAAACTAAATTAACTGCGGTTCCATGTGGTTGCATGGCTCCATTACAGCGCACATGTAACAGACGGTCTCACTTTTTTTTCTTTTTGTGGTCTTTTGGCCTCTTCTCCACTCACTCACATATAGACACTGATACATATTGTGGCAAACAGCCCAGTGTTTGTCCGTGATTAAACGGTTGTTGTGTGGGAAACGGATGTCCCACAGCACTCTGCATGGTTTCCATTACCGTGTAGTAATTCAATCTCTGACAATATGTACAAGTACAGTGAAGCACTTATATGGGGAGATGAGGGGTAGGGGTGGGGTGGGGGGTGATTTTTATAAGCATATAAAGGAAGCTGCTCTAGTGATCATGGCTCCACAAGATAATTTGCTAGACATGCCGGTGGCTGTAGAGGACATCATTTTACACCTATGAATGAATCCCAGCTTTTGACAGATTTGTCAAAACAATGTGGGAGGACTTCTCTACGGGCCAAAACCACCCCAGAATGAGCCAGACCGGAGCTCTGATTCAATTTGTTAGCACTAAAAAGTGTGGCTCCATTGGATTTGTCACATTTGTGCAAACAAAAATGGGTCGCTCCTCTGCTAAGTGCTTTATTGTTGTTGTTGTTGTTGTTGATGGTTTTTGTGGGTGTTCGCTTGAAAGGCTTTTTGCCTCTGAGATGGAAAAATGAGCGGAGAGGCAGGAAGTATAGGGAGGAAAGCAAATACATACAAGTGTTGAATCTTATGAATAACACATGAGGTTTTTTTGTACTTACTTATTATTGATTTATCCCAGTATATCTGACACATACATTGAAAAGATTCATACTTGCACATTTGCTGGGGTAATCCAAGGTTTTAGAGTTTTTGGGGTTGTTTTGCGGCGTGTGCTGGAATGCACAAATGCAGCTAAGAAATGGAAATCATTGGGATAAAACAGCTATAATACTGTTAGAAGGTAACATGGGGGGAGTTTAGAAATGCAGGTGTGCCTAAGTGAAGAGGACAAAGAGATAATGAATAGAATGGAACATATAGCAGCAAGGATGAGGAAATCAACTACGTGATGCTGGAAGCCTAAATAATGAAGGGTGGGGGGAAAATGAAAAGAAGTAGGAAGCAGCTGAAGAAGCAAGGAATGAGATGCAATAAAGTTACTGAGAAAACCCACAAGGTGAGTGACACGAAGGGTGCAGAACAAGTGTGAAAGTGGAGCGCTAGAGAAAGCAGGAAGCGAGAAGGAAGACGAAAGCAAGAAAGAAAGATGCAACAGAACACGATGAGTAAAGGAAACCCAGAATGTGAACGCGACAAGAAGAGATCAATTACAGAATGACTGAATCATGCATATTATGCAGGGGTGATGTGTGAGGGGAAAGAGCAGAAAGGAGAGAAAATAATAGATAGGAAAATGGGGATAATCCTTTAAAAAGTAGATAAGGACTAATCTCAACATACAGCGAGAAAAGTGAAAGTGATGACAGAGAGGAAAGCGGAGGAGCAACTGGAGTTCAGACAGAGGAAGGAGCTTGACAACGGGAATAAGAAGCTGAGAGACTGAGAAAAATGAGCACAGGCAGGAGGAATGAATTAATGAGATATATGCTATATAAGAGAGCTCAAGAAATAGTCCAATATACATACCACATTCTATAAATTATAATTATAATAATAACAAGAGCACTCAGAGAGTGCAACACCCCTGGAATAGCAAGGGCTATACTAAAACCCTTTTATGATGTCTTTCATTTTATGATGTTTTGATTACAATACGATGACAACGGCCGATTATGGCTTCATTGTGATGTCCCAGGGCGTCGTATTGATCAAATAAAAAGTGTGTTGTACAGCTCTTCCCATGCCCTTTCATATGACACATTACTCAGTATGGATTCTTCAGATTTGCTTTACAAGGTCAACTTTGACCTAAAACGCTAATGAAGGTCAACCCAAGTACTCATGTCTCCAAAAGGCCTCGTATATTGTTGTGAAGTTTGAAGATGACCCATGAAAATGTTTTTACTCATTTCCTCATTTGCTTTGACCTTTATGCGATTTTCACCAAAATGATATCAGCTTGAGCTGTTGCTGGTATCTACCACTGCACAAAATTTGAAAATTATATCTTGAAAACTGTGGACGCTACACTGCAACATACAATTACATACTCCCTCCCTTCGAGGGGAGAATAAGTATTATTATTTCAACAGTTGTAACAAATTTGGGATTAATAAAGCATTTATTTTGCTTAAATAGAAAGTAATTCAGTTTAGTTCTTTATTTTTTTGTCATTTGGCTCATCAGTTCAGTTTAACGTCATCATTGTCAAATGTAAAATTCCATCCATCCATCTTCTTCCATTTATCCAGGGTCGAGTCGCAGGGGCACCAGCCTAAGCAGAGAAGACCAGACCTCTCTCTCCCCAGTCACCTCATCCAGTTTGTCTGGGGGAACACCAAGGCGTTCCCAGGCCAGCCGAGAGATATAATCTCTCCAGCGTGTCCTGGGTCTGCCTCAGGGCCTCCTCCCGATGGGAC
>VUQG01034227.1:21943-31988 GCA_015106755.1 Etia nguti | reverse complement strand
TCTGACCATTTCATGGTCTGAGCCTAAATTTGCTGGAACATTCACTCCTGGGAACATTGCGATCTGTCTTGAATGTTTTCCACTTGTGAATAATCTTTCTCAATGTAGAATGATGGAGTTCAGATTGTTTGGAAATGGCCTTATGACCCTTCCCAAATTGATGGGCAGTAGCAATTGCTTTGCTAAAATCACTGCTGAGATCTTCCCTCCTTGGCATTCTGTTGACACACACTGAATACTCCAAACCAGCAAACTGCCAAGACTTTTAATTTTTATAAAGGTGCTCACACTTACTGATGATCAGTTAGTCAAGCGCTGATTAGAAGCACCTGGATGCTATTTAATCTCTTAATTTCTGTGGAAGCGGTAACTCTGTACTTAGACATACAATGTTTCTGCATATTGGCAACATTTTTGTCAAACAAATAAAGACATGCCGTTTCATGTTATGTTATGTAGTTCATTTGAGGTTCTATTTCCTACTTAAGTAATTTTAAGACCTGGTAAGAACTGGAGTTGTTTTTTTTTTTTTTTGAAAGATGAATTGAAAAAGGGTCTGTTGTATTGTTAAATGTATTGTATAAGTTAAACACACACACACACAGGTTACATGCAAACCTGCACACTATAACTGCATTTGAATCACATTTACCTAGGTTATCAATACTGAAAAGCTTTACTGAAATTAATTAACAAAATGATATCAACACCTTCATTCTCCTGGAACTGCCTACATATCCTGGCCACATGATCCCTGGCATTGTCTTGTACCAGCAGGACCCCAGGGCTCACTGACAGTGGATATGAGGATTTGATCCCAGCACCTAGAAGCTGTGAGGATATTGCTTGCTAGCATGTGGTGGTGTATGTGACCTTCCAAGAATATGCCTCCCTAGTCCACCACTCACCTAATACCAGACAAGAAGGTTTTGGGTTCAAGTCCAGTTTTGGGGCCTTTCTGTGTGGAGATGCATATTCTCCCCATGTCTGCATGAGTCCTCCCCAGTACTCCTCCCACAGTCCAAAAACATGCATGGATTGAGGTTAAATGGTGCAGGCAGCATAAAGTTTACACACTGTCTCAGGACCATTTCACATCTGTCACATGAGGGCAGTATGAACATGGTGGGACCTTGAAGTTCTGATGTTCTCTGGCAAATGTCAGTCAAGCTGTATGTTGCTGTGCTTTGAGCACAGGTCCCCCACTAAAGGACACCAGGACCTCAATTTACCCTTATGGAGTCTGTTTCAGACAGTTCAGTCTGAAACAGGCACATGAGCAGTCCACTGGAGGTCATTTTGTAGGTCTCTGGCGGTGCTCATTCTGTTCCTTCTTGCACAAAGGAGCTAAGCTGATGCTCTGTCTAGCTCTCCTCATGTAGTGGCTCATCTCTTGTATCCTCCACACTCTTGACACTGCACTAGGAGAAACAGCAAACCTTTTTGTGACAGCACATATCCTGGAGGAGCGAGGCTATCTGTGCAACATGAATGCACGGTCTCATGCTTCCAGTATTGACAAGCGCTCTCACAAAAAAGCAAAACTAGAGAAAAATCACCCAGGATGGATAAAGAGAGGGGGATGGTCTGTGGCTACTACCTTAAAAAAAACAACTAACAACTTTCCTTTTTGCATGTTGTTCTGTTATTGCGTCTCCAGTGCACCCGCACTTACATTTGCATCAAAGCAGGTGAAATAAAGCCACTATTGTTTGTGCTTTCTACCTGGACAGATCAATATATCTGAAGTTTGAGTGTCTGTGATGATCAAATGTTTTGTATTTTTCATAGCGGCTGATGACATCAAGAAAACCCTGTGGGCTATAATGAGGGACAAGATGTTCTTTTTTAGTAAAGAATGACACACCAACCAAAAATCACTGAAGGCCTTGTCTAAAGAAAAATGTGTTCGATCAATTAATTTAATAAAAAATTATGACTCTATTTACCTCCCGAAAGACCCCAGGGCAACAATTTATTTGTGGTCCCCTAATGACACTGTACATAACAGCGGTAATATTATTTTGAATGATTACTCTGCAGGTGAAATGATTAAACAGTCAATTATTATTTGTTTGAAAGGGCAATGCATCATTTTATAAATCTCTTAAGCCATTTAAATAATATTAATAATGTCAAGATCCATAAATATCATCTTGCCAACGCATGCACCGGAGTCATGGCAGGCTGAATAGGACCTTAACTGCGTTACCTCAGCAACTCAGTGCAACGCAGCTGTTATTTTAAACACAGTAACTTACTTTCCGAGCCAATGCAGCTCTGTAACGGCTACCTTGTCTTATAGGAAGCTTCGAGGCAGTTTTTTTTTTTGTCTAAATAAATAAGGCTGTTTGTAATGGGAAATAAACATAATAAAAATTAGGTATTTAAACTAATAAAAGCCCATCTCACAAGTGTTTTGTAGCAATCACATCAAGTACTGCTGTCCAGTATGCTCATTGGTTTTTCAATACAATTGTATCCATGTCTTTGGGAGAAGTACCACTCTGCTTTTCTGTGTCTGCAATCAAATACTGGATAAAGACATCGCAGCATCATCAGGACTTTTCACTCTATATTTAGCTGTTGGTTGAGACGGCTGTTAGCTCAAGGCTTACAGCTCTGTTGGCCCACAGCTTACTGCTGTTTCACACTCAGAACTTCAAATATCCCCACCACCAACCCGGGCTTAACCCTGCTACAAAGCGGAGTGATCCCTGATTTCTACAGGGTAGCATCCCCAAAGGATCAGAGTTAAAGCAACTGATGCGAGGGGGAATTAGAACAAAGCACTGGGATGTTTGTTGTCCAATCAAATCATTATGACGAGCTCTGTGTTTTCAAATGTGAGCATGCTATGTTTTTCTTTGCTAATAGAGACTGAACACTAGAGTTCAGCATAATCCTAAAAGTCTCTGAGAAGATGCTTACCTTTATGCTTTTCCACCTCTTTTAAATATTTTCATCAAGTCACAGTGAGAGTACAACAATGTATAACCACTAATTTTTACAGTCTCTGCTTAATGATGACCTGATTGCACACCCGAAGTCTCTTTTAAAATCTTTCTTTCGTGTCTGTTTTCCCCTGAGAATGACAGGATGATGTTGGTTAGACTTCTTCTACTATAGAGACAGTAACATTGTAATGAAAAAAATTAAAGCTTTGATAGAAATCGGGATCAATCTCAGATTAATTTGCTGTGCATCAGTTGTATTGAAGACTTTGATGGGGATATTAACGCCAAGTTCATGCTCCAGTAAATCCTGTCACTGCTCTGTTAAAATCTGCAATTTATTATAGAGAAACAATAGCTACTTATTGCAGCAATATCTAAGTCAGCAGTGAGTTTGAAAAGAGCAGAATCATTATGGTTCTCTCTTGTACCAATAATGAATGTTACTTGATTGCCTGCCCAGCTCCTGTCACTGGCATCTGTGCTCAACCCCGCTTCACTGGTGCAGAGCTGACATAGCTCATCATGTCCTTGTCTGTCAAAATCAGCAGTGTCACTGGCTTTGGGATTTCCACCACGCTGCACACGAGTACTGGCGCAGAATTTTTATCTATAATACTCTTTTTTCCTAATTTAAAATCTAATGATTCACATAGTGGTTTAGGTATCACACTAAATAAAAATGGAAGCTTTTTCAACTACAAATTAGTGTGGCTTGCCTCATGCTGAAGCTCAAAAGTTGTAAGTTAGAGGAAATCTAAAGCCACTTTTTCCAAAGACTTAACTAATGACAAAGTCTTGAGCACCATCAATAAATCCATGACCAGCATGCACCCTTGAAACAGTACACCAACAGCCGTTTACGCTCTGAGCAGCCGCTAAAACCAACATGAAACCTGCCAAATGCACTTTGATCATAAAGGTCATTCTTCAAGTGCTAAGATTTTTCTCATGCCATGCTTTGTGCACACGGAGACCAAAAGATGCAGTCTCACGACAGACCTCACACAGGCTGATGTATCAACAGCTGGCGAGGAAGGATCGATAAACTTTCACATGTTTCTCTTTAACATTTGTTACGCTGTAATATGCAAAAAGATAAATAGATCTGGTATTTATAAACAGCTCGTATTACAGTTTGAAATGAAAAGGAACCATCCATCGGAGACACAGGGAGAACACACAAACTGGCCCTAGTGGGATGATGGATTTGAACCCAGGACTTGCTTGCTGTAACACAACAGTAGTAGCCAATACACAACTTTATTGCTCAAAACTTAAAAAAAATAAATAAATAAATAAAAATGGATGGATGGTTGGATGGCTAGAAAAAAAACCATCTATTTTTTTTTTTTTAACCTGCTCCTCCAGTTGAGGGCTGCAGGAGGGCTGGCGTCTATTGCGGCCCTCCTGCAGGAGGAGAGGAAGGGTACAAACTGAATGGGTCACCAGTGTATTGCAGGGTAAAGTAGACAAGACAATCATTTCTGCAGCAAAATAATGTTTCACTGCAGTAGTTTAATTCCTATCTCAAGTTGAGTGTAGATCTTAGTCGTCATGTTACTGTTGTTAAGCACATAAAAGCTTATTATATAGAAATATTATATAAATATTAAGCATACACCCCCACCGTCGTCCCAGTAGAAAGTGTGAATGTTTTTTTGAGTGTCATGGTTGTTTTTGTGATGAAGCCTTTTCCCATCTATGTTCTTTCCTTCACAAATACACTGAGTCAGTTGGTTTTGCATGGATAAACTGTACAGTGAGCATAATTCTGGCAGTTGTACGGACTGCATGAAGAAAAGTGTGCCTACCTTTGCCAAGAGGTGGCACTGTCTAACTGGATTGCCAAATTCCCAAATTTTCACTGGCTCACTGCAAAACTATGATGTTTAATCGTTACGGAAATCATACAAAGGAACGAAAAATAAGTTTTATTTTGATTTGAGTTTCCAGGAAAGTGCTGGAGTGAAATTATCTTCCTGTATCATCGTAATTCTCCTGCAATTCAGACAGCGACGGTAGCCATCCCAACCCTCCCTTTTCTGAAAGGTAGCTTAAGAGTGGTGTGTTTGAGATGTCTTTTATTACTTGCTTGAATTTTATTAAAAGAACTGAACTGGGATTTGGTATGAGAAATAAATTGTCTCCGCTCCCTCAGGACTCCTTAGGGGGATGAGAAGATGACAGAACAGTTTTAACTATGGGCACAGTAAAGTGAGATTAAAGCCCTCCACAGGAGTGCTGCGTGATTCTGGTTGCAAGGTTCTGGTTGCTCGAATTGATACAACGCTTATAGTACATTAAGAAAGAAAAAAAACTTGGCAAGGCTGATGATACGGTGCTCACAAGACAGCAAAATATAATTTCCCTTTTTTTTTTTTTTCCTGGTGCAGTGTCTCCAGTAATCTCTACACTCTCTGTTGGACATCCTCTGTCAGACATGTCTCCCTATTTTTTTTCCACAGTGCAAAAGCCACTTAAGGAGACTGACAAAGTAATAAAGCAGCACTGCAGTTTACAGGACTGAGCACATGGCTCACTGAGCAGGTTGAAATAGGTGCAGAGACAGTCCGTATAGTCTATTCCTTCTACTCAGTTTTTCCCTGCTTCCACAGTTCTGCACACAACCATCTCTGAAGTCTTTTTTCCCCTCCTCGCCTCTATCCGACTTCACCTAAACATCCAAAACACCTTAGCTGCAGGTATGGGGAAGTGAGGGGCAAGATGATATTTGAAAGGGAATATATGGCAATAATGATTGGTTTGTTAGTTGGTGTTTGTGCACCTTCACATTGGGACTAGCTATTTATTTATCCATATAATACACGCTTATTTAACCTAAAATATACATAATATGCAAGTCTTTTTATCCAGGGTCACACTTTAGAGCTGACAAGTACCGATTTTCTATTTGCAAAAAAAATAAGAATAAATAAAATACATAAAACAAATAGCCTACTGCCTTCAAAATGTAAAGTTCAAAGAGTTCCAATTAATGTGAAGTTCTTTATGTGTTCCCACTCACGAGCTATGTATTCTTCCCCAGGAAAGAATCTATTACTTATTTCTCACTCCTATTTTTCTTTTCAGCAGGCAGTATATCAAAGGAGATGGTGGAGTAGATTTGTCTCCAGCGGTACAGAAGAGAAATAGGAACTTGAAAATATTATCAGCCAAGAATGTCTGAGGCAAAAAAAGACAACATATTGCTGGGTGGAAAAAAAGGCAACATTTCTACACTTTTGTACATCTGTTACATTTATGTAAGTAAGCGTGAAAAGCGGGTTTACAGACATGCTCAGTCCCTGTGGTTTTGATCTTCAGGGTCGTGTGCAGGACCTTGTGATTGGCCACTGATGATGCTGTTTCACTGGACTGAGAACAGCCAACAGCCATGTCTCATCAGGGCAGCCACCACCTGAGCACTGGGCACTGCACCACATTGCCTTCTCGTGGATATAGTCACGCACTGGTTTGCTCTGGGTCTTTTTTTGTTTTTCCACGAGATAGTGAAATGCACACTTTCCAAAGAAGGAAAAAGAGTGCTATTCACTTCATTATACTAAAGCAATTTCAAGGTCTTATTTCTCCCCCCTTGTTCCGTCTTCAAGTGCACAATTGTGTCATGAACAACTCTCAACAACATTTTTCCCTTATTTCTTTTTTTTATCCTTTTCTATGAAGAAAGTGTTTTGAGTGAGGTCATATGAGGAGATAATGGGGGGGGGGGGAAGCATCATGGATAAGTTGTGAGACCAAATGCTGCAGTAACTATATCCTCCATGTGAAGGTGTCATGTGATGTATCCCAGCAACATGTCACGCCACGGATAATGGCTGAGACAGATGTGTCATGTCTGTGCACAGCAAGAGAGAGAGGGATATGTTTTGGTTATGGGATTAATTTGCCTTTTGGGACAGGTGCTGCGAGGGCCAGGAACAGACACAATAACTCTAATGTTACATGCAACCCCCTCTCAAGTCCCTCCCAAGTCCCACCCCCTTCCCATTTAAACAACTCCACAAGGCCACTGGGAACATGTAACTGACAAAATTCATATGGAAAATCTCTGTCAGTAATGGGCTTTTACACCGCTGTCATTACATCCTGTAACGTGATACCATTTGTTCTCGTGGTCTGTGAGAAACTTGGACTTTAGCTGGTGGCACCGACGTAGCCAGATGGTCTCAACAAATTATACTAAATCAGTCTGAGTCACCCCTGATTTAAACCTCATATTTTAACCACACAGAAGAACAACTGTGCTCCTCTTCAGTGAGTAACGGTTTTATATATTCAGGTTTGAATAATTTTACATGAAGGGGTCCTTGGTCAACTCAAGGATTATGTTGTGCAGATGAATCCAGACATGTAATAACCCCCTCAAATATAATTATCAGTAGATGTAATTCAGAAATGGCAGCGCAGAATGTGGATGAGATGATGGGTTGCTGTGCCCAAGGCTATGTATATACATTATTTAATATTTTATGATGCATGACTTTATACATGAATTCTGATATCAATTCTCTTTCCTCCATAAAACCCAGAAGAAATATTACTAATTTATAATTGGACTATGCTCTCTCTCTCTCTCTCTTCCCTCCACTAAGTGGCACAGTGCTCGCTGATAATTAATAAAAAGAGATCAACAATAATAATATTACTATTAATATGATCACCAGCCCTTTTCTTGCTGGTTAAAAGCTACAAAATTAACAGATTAAATTGTTTTATCTGTTAATTTGAATGTTTAAGTGTTCTTTTTCCAGTGCTGAACTAGACACTGATGAGGATCTCAGCTGATAATAAACATAATGTTCGAACCAGTATGTGAAATCACCAAACATCAGTAAACGAAGGGCTTAAAGTTTTGTTTTTTCATCTCCCCCTGAGGCAGTCAGTGCTGTTAGAGATCTGACTTTTCTTGTTTCAGCAGCTGCGTCTTTGACCCCTTCAACCTCACTGAGCTGCTGGTGTGCCACTCATTAGCGATCTTAAGCTGGATGCTCCAAACCATTGTTCGGCAAGGCTTTCCTCAAAATTTTGGCAAAGCCCCAAATAGACGAGAGTGAAGATAATACAGTGAGAGCTAGACACGAAAGGAAAGACATTTAATATCCAACAAGTGTAAGCAAGACTACTTGCAAACTATTAGGACTAAAAACACCTGTACCAGAGCTTAAAGTCACTCCTCCATTCCACGTCATTTTTCATGTTGACAAGTGACTTTAATTTTAAAGGTGAGGTTATTTGCTTCGTGGCTATGCACTGCTGCTGCCGTTTCTCCCTTTCCTGCCTTTTACAATTTTATTCCCTTGACTGGAAGCACAAACAAAGTCCATTCTTCGTTTGTGGTTCATTCCCATTGTCGTGACCTTTGTATACATCCTACTGGAAGCCACTGCCTACTTTTGTGAAATGACCCACCTCATGTCCTCAGTGGCAGTCACTGTTAACATACGTAGTAATATTAACCACCCCAACCCGCCTTTTAAGTTCCCTGACAAGCCATAGATGACACGTCCCTGTGGACAAAACACTCGAGCTTGCTTCAGCGAACTCTGCTGGGACTGTCTGACCATGTCATGCTACTCCTCGCGGGGACTATTTTAAGTGTATAAAATGGGTTATGTTCACTGCGGCTCAACTGGGACACTTCTGATGAGTTCTGTGGCAACAAGGTGTCAAATTGCACATCGTTGTGCGTGAAGATATGTGCACCGCCGCTGACAGTGAACTGCTCTTTTTTTTTTAGAAGAAGTCCAGAAGTAGCAGCATGGTGTAGACCTCATCAAGGTTCGAGGAGAACAGAAACATCGCAGAGTCCCCATTATGCCACTATTTTATCCCTCAAATTCAGACTGCTGCTGGTATTTGTAATGTGGGTACATGGTGAGCCACTCTGAGCTTTTAAAGGCTGAGGGAGTTATATTCATTTAGAAATCAAAAGAACATCCATCCCTATTTCTATCTCTCTCCCACTTTCTTTTTCTCTCTGCGTTTCACACTTTGTTTCATTTTCTTAAATGCACACAGTGGCCTTGAAACAAATTAATTAAAAACTTAGCAGAACAATTAAAAACTGATGTGAATGAGGACAAAAAGAATCATTAAGATGACCAAACAGCTGATTTCACAGACGACGCACTTCTATGTATGTGTGTGGGGTTTTTTTTAATTTTCAAAAAGCATTTGATCTACAACTGCACATAAAGTCTTTTTTTTATTATTATTTTGAATGGCATCTTTCATTTATTAAGGGAGTTAAAATGAACTGCAGCTCTTCTTCACAATGATGGGGTTATTAACAAACCTATGCAGTACTATCAGGAAGGGGAAATTTCTATTCTCCTGTTTCTGTTTTCTGCATTTACAATGTGTTATTGTTACTCAAGTTGAATCGACAGCACAAGACTGAGCCTTTGTTGTAAATTCTGATTTAATTATTGTTCAATAATGACTTGCAGGGTTTTTTGGTAGGGAGTGAGTGAGAGAGAGAAGTGTATTCATTTTAACATTATGCATGTAGAACTTGTCAGTCAAATAAGCTGAGGTTCTTGTACATCATCTACATGATGTTTTTTTTTGTTAAAGCGTAAGATTTTAGTAATGAAGTTAATAATACTGATTACCTTGTATCAATGGAGAATGATGCTACGCCTCCAAATTAGGGTTAAAACACAGTATTATGTAACACATCTATTTGAAATGAGTAAATATATAAAAGCAGAGGTCCATTTAAATCCCATGGCTTAAATGACAGGTCTTTGAGTCCAGCAAGGAAATGCAATGCACTACTGTACTACTGCCAATTTCATTGTCTTAAATTATAAACAAGCAATAAAAGTGACTGAAAGATACAAAGAAATGCCATCGTCATTACACTAGCTAAACTCACTGTGTGACCCGCAATCATATGTTGGCTCTCAGTCATCAAAACTAAAAGATTGTACTGCTTTTAAAATGTTATGCTTATTTTGAAACTATTGCTAGCACCATGTTTTGAAACAGTTTGAACAGAGGCAACAAAAAGCTAAAGAAGTTGTCTAATTCCAAAAAAAAAAAAAAAAAAACCCTGTAAAGCG
>VUQG01034227.1:5841-21923 GCA_015106755.1 Etia nguti | reverse complement strand
AGAGGAAAAAAAAAGAAAAAAAAATTTTCTAATTCAAAAAAAAAAAAAAAAAAAATCCTAGTAAATCTCGGTTTTTTCTTCTTACAGCAGCCCCATTTAGCAGCTGCCACATGGGATTATCTGCCTCCATCTGACCCTATCCCTTGCATCCATCAGCTCTCTGTATGTCCTCCTTCCCTACATCATGAATCTTCTCTGTACTCTTCCTCATTTTCGCCAGTCTGGCAGCTCCACATTCAACATCCTTTGTTTTAATATATCCACCATCTCTCTTCTGCACATGTCCAAACCACCTTTCTATCTTTGTCTCGGAACTACTCAACCTGAGCTGTCCCTCTGATACACTCAGTTCTAGTCCTGTCCATTCTGCCACTCCAAAAAAAAATTAATGTTTTTACATCTTCAACTCTGTCACCTCCAGCTCGGCCTCCTGTTTTTGTGCCATCATATCCAAACACACAAATCATAGCAGGTCTCAGATCCTTTAAACCTTCCCTTTCACTCATGCTGCTATATTTCTGTCACAAATCACCCTGAAACTTGATTCCATCTGCCCCACCCTGACTCCACTCTCTTCTTCACCTCTCTTGTACACTGTCTGTTGTTTTGGATGGTTGACCCCAGGTATTTAAACTCAACTACCTTCACTACCTCTATACCTTGCCGCTTCACCGTTACACCTGTCTCCCTCTCATTCACACACATTTATTCTGTCTTGCTCTTCTCTCCTGAGTATACCTCCCTAACTGCTCCTTTTCACTACAGATCTCAATGTCATCTGCAAACATCATGGTCCACGGAGACTCCTCCATGACCTCATCTGTCAACCTGTCCATCACCTCCGCAAAGAAGAAGGAGCTCTGAGCCGATCCCTGATTTAAACCCATCTGTGACTCCTACCGTTTACTCTGTCCTTCATACATGTCTTGCACCACCTTCACATACCTCTCTTCAACTCCCACCTTCCCCATGATACAGTTCCTCTCTTGGTACCCTATCATATGCTTTCTCTAGATCTTCAAAGACACAGTGCAACTCCTTCTGACCTTCTCTGTATTTCTCCATCAGTAGTCTCAAAGTAAACATTGCATCTCTAGTGGTCTTTCTCAGCATGTAGCCATACTGCTTCTTGCTGATCATCAATTCTCTCTTCAACAACTTGTTCCCATAGCGTCATTGTATGGCTCATCAGTTTTATCTCTCTGTAGTTACTACAGCTCAGCACATCACACTTGTTCTTGAAAATCAGCACCAGTACACTTATTCTCCATTCCTCGTGGATCTTCTCACTCTCCAAAATTGTGTTAAACAAACTTATTAAAAAGTCCACTGTCCTCCCTTACAGCTCAGTTCCTCCACAGGCATATCCGGACCAACTTCCTTTCCACCCTATATTTTCTTGATAGTTGCCTTCAGTTCCTCCTAACTAATCCTCTGCACTCACTGATTCACTAACTGTCCTCTATCCGACCTCCTCTCTCTCTCGTTTTCTTCATTCATGAGCTCCTCAAAGAATTCCTTCCACCTTCCCAGCACACTCTCTTCCCTTGTTAGTACATTTCCATCTCTATCCTTACCCTGACCTGCTTCAAATCTTTTGCAGTCCAATCTTTCTGCCTGTCCAGTTGATAAAGCCTCTTTTTTTCCTTTTCTTGAGTGTCCAGCCTCACGTACAACTCACTATAAGCCTTTGGATTTGCCACCTCTTTAATAGACATGAGTAGCTTCCCAGTACTCCTGTCTGCTTTCTTCATCTCCCTGACTATCCCACTTTTTCTTTGCCAGCCTCTTCCTATGAATACTTTCCAGTCCTTCCTCGTTCCACCACCAAGTCTCCTTGTTCTCTGTCCAAGGACACACCAAACCCCTCCTTGACAATTTTTTTCACCTTTTCATCTGGTAACTCTTTTCTATCAACCAGAGCACATCTCATCTCTTCTTGAACTCTGTGCAATATTATTCCTTCTTTGAATTTCCACCATTTAACCCTTGTCTTCACTTGTTTCATCTTGTTAATGTCCAAAGCATCCCGCAGACTACCACGCGATAGTGACTAGTTACATTTTCCCCAACACCCTTTTGCAGCCATCTATGTCTTTCAGATTGCACCTTCCCCAGAAGATATATTCTACCCGTGTGAAACTACCTCCACTTTTATATGTTCCTCACTCTTCCAGAAATATGTATTCACCACAATCATTTAATTAGTTTTTTCACAATCCAAAACCATCTGTCCTTCCACATTTCTCTCCTGAACGCCATACCTACATCCTCATCCCCTCTTGACCTACCTACCTATGTCCACTGAAGTCTGCACCAATCACCACTGGTGACTGGACTTCATCCAGCTTACTCCATATTTCTTTTTTCTACTTTAACTGACATCCAACTTGTGGGTCATACACAATGACAACATTCAATTTCTAGCTTCCCCTTCAATTTCTAGCTTCCAACTCATGATTCTGCCCGACACTCTCTTCACCTCCACCTGCCACAAGCCACTGTGCAGTCCCCAGCCCAGATAATGGCGGAGGGTTACATCAAGAAAGGCATCCTTGCCAAATCAAACATGCAGTTCACCATTTCACCTGTAACCAAACTGACTCTGACACCAGGCCATTACTTCATATGGTGTGGGTAACTTGTTCAGCAAAGGCACCATTAATGCTGAATGATGCTTACAAGTTTTGGAGCAACATTTTCCAAGAACACCTTTCTTGCTTCACTAACACAAGATCAAACCACATTCTTCATGTATTCCTTAGTAAAAGACCCAAAGTACTGAAACTTTAAGCCCTGCCTTTCTGAAGCCCAGACTTGTCACCCACTGAAATCCTGCTGCACAGTGTGAAATGAAGGCCCAAGACCGTTGAGCAGCTTTCAGGCAAGAATGGGAAAACAGTTTGCCTTCAAATCTGCAGCAATAGGTCTCCTCAGTTCCAAAACACATGCAGAGTGTTATTTTAAAAAAGAAAAGGTGATGCAACACAGTGGTAAACATGCCCTTATCACAACGTTTTTGAAACATGTTGCCGGCATTAAATTGAAACTGAGCACTTTTTTTAAGCAATTCATTTTCTCATTTTCAACAATTAATATTGGTAATTCCCAGTTAAGTACAAATGATATGAAAATACTTACATTTTGTTTATAATTCACTTTTTTTTTGGAAACACAGTTGTATTATGTAACTTCTTCACTGCTTTTCTATGACCGTGGAACAGAGAACTACATAACCCGAAGGAATAATTACATTAATCACACTCACCATATCACCCTCATGAAGTTTTAACATCTGATGTAATTATTTTTTTTTTTTCAACTTGGGAGGTGTGGTATTGCAAGTAATTATAGAAAGTGGCAAAAGGGAGGAGAAAGGAATACTCGGCTGGATCTCTGATGCCTCGCGGAAGCTGCATTTGATCTGCTCTAGCACCACGATACCAGATCCTTAGAAACCCACTGAGCTAGGCAGAGACTCGTGATACGGTCAATTAATGTTACAATACTCTAAATGTCAAAAGTGTAAAATCCAAAACATAGTGTCTCATTTTTTATTTCGCTTGTGTCAGAAAGCAGAGGTACTCTAAAGGACAACTCTTGAGTCAGCTCTTGATTAAACAGATCTATGGATCAATTTTTCATCCTAAAACCCCTTTTTCAAATGACTAGAGGCAATTACTTCAGAGTTTGCCAAAGGTCTCCTCTCTCTTCCCTCTCTCTGTCTCCTGCTCCTTTGCTTTCTCTTTGCTTGCATCACTCACATCTGCCTTTGTAGAGTGCATAAGTAAAAAGACGGCACTAATAAAAGAGCAGCCATCCAGAGCTGACTGATTGAATTAATAAGCAACATAATCATGGCTGATCTGTAAAGTTATCTACAAGCCAAAGCATTAGGGGAGTTCGGTGTAGCACACTGGAGTGCGTCTGGCTGCCTGTCACATCTCCGCATCTGCTTTCTGCTGCTGTCAATCCTATCCTCGCCTAATTGCTTGAGATAGAGGATTGCAAATGGTCTTAAAGAGCTCCCTCTCTATTTAATTTGCATCAAATAAAAAGTTTGAGATGCCTGGCTTGTTTATGCCTGTCTGCTTCGAATGTTTACTTCTGTGGAATCAAAATAAACAACAATTTCGAGTACCTTAGATTTCTGAAGCCGAGTTGCTCTTGCGGTTATTGTTTGAGAAGGTTTACCTTTGGCTGTCATCACGCGACAAAATTCAGTATTTGACGACTGGGTCGTGTCGCCATTACAGAAGCCCTTTGTCCGTGTGTTATTTGTGTGGCATCTGAAGCATTCAAGCCACGAGAATAGTGTGCTTCATCAGTGATTTGAATCCAAATTCATGGCTTCGAGGCTCTGTGTTAACAGTGCCTTAAAAGACAGAACATCAATCAGCTAGCCTTTATCGTAACGTCGTTGGAATGCTTCAGACAAAATCGCTCTCATTGTGAGCGGACTTCGTGATCCCTTTGGTGATGCATGGCCGTGAGGCTGGCATTTGTGGCTTGGAGTAAAATACAGCTGCTGAATGAAGTGCTATGGGAATTGATATTCCCATAGCAATGGCTTTAGTAAGTGTCAGTTACATCATATTATTAATTACATTCCATGAGTCTCAGCTGTACGTTGTGTTTGGTGGAAGCTAGGAAAATGTGCTAACACACTCAAATAAGGTGATTAAGAAAGCAACATAAAGCTCGAAACAGCTGCATATTAGGGTTCCCATTTGGAGCATGTTAGCATCTTTAAAGTAGTGTTAAAACATGACTGTGGTCAAGTACAGCTTATTCACTGTTTAAAGGTAATTTTATGCAGTCTATAGAGCCACAGTATGGCTGTAGGATGCTACTGTAGAAAATGTTTTTTGAGAATTTGAAGGCAGAAATCTCATTATTTTAGCATAATTGAGGGTGAATGAGGTTATAACGTTCAAGGCCAGAGCCACATTCAGAACTCAACAAATATAGGCTAGTACTTGGTAGTTATTTTGCACTGATAAATAAAACAAGCCTGTGTATGTGCGCCGTACAGGCATGTGTTTGATCGTCACTGACGTTGTGATTATTGCACAGCGTGGTCCTTCAAAAAGATAAAAATGTGTTGTGTTTTCTGCTTTATATGCAAAGACGGGTTTTATATAGAAGCATGCAGATGCCAGTATATGCCTTTTATGAGCAATGCCATAGTAGAGGTTTGCCTAACTTGACAGACAGGATCTGAACTTCTTGTCTAAATGGGAAGCCCGCTCATCCTTGCTTAAGAGTTGGTATGGCAGAAGAAAGGCTGAAGATAAACCCAGATCCAGAGCTGACATCACGTCTCTCTCTTTGCATTACGCCTACACAGAAATACCATTAAACTGCTTCACACCATTGACCACACATTCGACATGGCAAGAAATTCTGCACACTCATTAATGCTTACACCCCTGGCTGTACCTCAGGCTGTGACCATGTTAGTAATTTCTATGTAGATCTATATATTCACAGGATTTCTGCATCACACTTAGTAATGTTTGAAAGTTTGAATTGGATTATGGATTAGCATGTTTCTCATGTGGGTGCTCAACACCTTAAAAACAGGTTTGGAGACTGTCCTAAACAGTAATAACATTTAAATAATAAGATTTTGATAGATCCCAAACCCATGTGCAAGGGGCCGAAGCAGCTGCAGCACCTCAAAATAGTCTGAAAAGTGATGGTGCGTTCCTGAATAAGTTGGAAGTCGGAATTTCCGAGTTCCCAGCCAGAATTTAAATCCAGACCACCACCTCAATTCTGATTTCCTACTCAGAAAGTCAGAGCTGCCTCAGCAACCCTGAGCTAACAATCAAAAGATGGTGGAAGTGAATGTAAACAGCCGTAAAACTGTGAAACCTTTCATTTCCCCTGCCACTGTTGTATATTTGCAAATATGCAAAAATGGAGAACTTTAAAACTGACCGAGTTATATCCATGATAAGTTCTACCTTGCTAGAACTAAAACCAACCCTGTTCTCCATGCTTTCTCTAGAACATGCTAATGCTAACCTCTCCCCAGAGTTTTGGTATCTGGAAATGCCCTTAACCAGGGGTGTCAAATATAAGACCTGGGGTCCAGAATCGGCCCGGCCATGACTCCAATCCGGCCTGCTCAGTGACTTTGGAAAACATGAAGGAGGGCATACCTTTTTGGACTTTTAACTGCATTTTAATTTTAGAGGTTTTACAGCTTTACACCTCCTTCACAGCCATTTATACTGCTTAAACAAAGTAGTTAAGTAATAGATTAACAATTAAATAATAGAAAATCTCCTGTTTTTTACTGTCTACTATAGAAAAATTTGGTTAAATTTCTATAATGTTTTCATTAATCAAAACAAATTTTTGTTTTATAAATATGGGACAGTCTGGGTTGTGAGCTACAAGAACTTTTATGTGTACATTTATCATGTAGATAAACTGGTATGTACTGTTGAAATTGAACTTAGTTATCTTATATTAAGATACCTCAGGGATTAAATGTTTAGTTACACTGACAGAAAGTGGAGTTTCAGTCGTCTGGCCCACTTAAGATCAATGTGTGTTGCATGTGGCAAATGAGTTTCACGTCTCTGCCCTAAACCTTTAAACCTGCATTCTCTTTAAAGGCCACCAGGGAGCGATAGCTTCGGTTGCGAAAGGAGTTTCGGTTGTACATGAACAGACATTTATGGGAAGACGGCCCTCTGTGAACAATATCCTGCCAAGCTTATGGTCTCAGTCACTCATTTATCAAATGGACTCACACTGCGACCATTTGATGAATGTTATGTTGTAATTTTGCTAACTGCTTGCGATCGACAAATCACTAGCCAATGATGGCATTTTCATAGTCAGACCATTCCCTCATCTGGTTTTAAAATACCAAGATGCTGAGGACACAAACAGGACTTTACAAACCAGCGGGTGACATCATGGTAACTACATCCTTCTTTCACACTTTCTTTTACTGACAGCGAGAGAGCTAAATGCTCTAAAGTGCAGTTACACTGCACTGGAGTAGAGGCACTCTAAAGAAATTATGGTCTCGGGTATGTCTAATTGAATCTGCAAGAAACATTAACATAAATGTGCTGCTTCCAGAAAAAAAAATTTAAAAATTGAGAAAGCCAGAAATGTTATTTATGCAACATTTCAAAACAAAGTTTTGGTTTAGGATTAAAATAAGTGCTTAATTCACTTAATTCACTTTAAAACGTCATCATTTGTCATCATTGTTGCATTAAAAAAACCCTGTATGAATAGAGCATGAACAGAACAACTGCAGTATGTGACGCCCTGGCTTGAGAAAGCGTTTGTGTTTTTTTCTTCTTTTTAATTATTTATAATTTTTTTTAAATTATACTGTGACTTTACTTTTATTTTCCATTAGAAGAAAGGCTGAAGATAAACCCAGATCCAGAGCTGACATCATGTCTCTCTCTTAGCATTACGCCTACACAGAAATACCATTAAACTGCTTCACACCATTGGCCACACATTCGACATGGCAAGAAATTCTACACACTCATTAATGCTTACACCCCTGGCTGTACCTCAGGCTGTGACCATATTATTAATTTCTACGAAGAGGGATCTATGTATATCTATCCACAAAATTCCTGTAAATAATTGGTGTTTGTGGTGGAGAGCAGCAGTGTGAAAGAGTCACTGATACCCAGTCTATTAACTTGTTGACACTTTGGGGTCGGTCTGACTCTGGGCTAATGTGGAGTGTGACCGAGCAGAACCATCTTCATTATCCTGGCGTAATGTTTCATTGCTTCAGGCTTGTGCACTGATGGCTAGCCACCCACTCCTGTGCCTTACCTCTCTTCTACTACTGCCCCATGTAACTGTCTGTTACATGAACGGCTGCTTGACATTCAGCGTTTTTTCTATATATATATCTATATATATATAGATAGATATATAAACATAAAAGAAAATCACTGATTTCAAGTTTCTTCTCACCCCTCCATCCATCCATTCATCCATCCATCCATTCATTCTTCCATCCATTCATCCATCTCCTTCTACTTCCATCCTTCTCAGTAGTGTCAGAGCTTTCTTGCATCATCTTTCTTTGGTGTATGTGCACTCATTTTTCTTCCTCTCATTTTGCTTTGCCTTCAGATGCTGCCATATGTCTGCATCCTCTGGCCTGACTGCGCTTTGTATTATTTGTACATCTTCTTCACAATTTTGCAGGGCTAAATCACAGCTGCTCTCTGTAATTTTCTCTTTCCTCTGACTTATTTTGTCGCCTTTGCACTTTGGGGTTTTCAACTGATTTTAAGGTAACAGACTCGGCCAGCGGGGCGCCTCTTGATAACTGAAAAGAATTTGTGATTGACAGCTGCTTGAAAATATTATATTTCCATGTCAAAAGAGACAGTTATGCATTCCTCTTATATTGGAAAAGCAGCGCTATAAAGCCGAAAATTGCATGCTATGCTTTTAGTACAATTTCAGCATTCGTAGCTGTGACGGGGTGTCAGAAGAGTACAGCCTTTGAAACATTTTCCCATTTTACTTTATTTGCATTCTTGATACTTATTGTAACTCACTGCACATCTACACGAGTGGTGCCAATTAAAGTTCAGAGCGTAAACAGCTTTGGAATCATTATGCATTAGAGGAATATCAAGCAATATGATGCTGTCCAGAAGAATCTCTCACTGTCTTTCTACTGTTTCCCAAGACTGTCATTTTGTCACTTGGTCTGTCAGGAGCTCTTAAATCAAACTAACATGATGTATTAAGAAAAAACAGACTCAAAATAAATGACACAGAAGCAAGGAGTAGAAAGAATACAAAGCAAAAATAAAACAGAACAGTCAAACAGGTGCAGACAGTCGATTTAAATACAAAACATGACCTTTACAATCCATTCACTCTGGGTTTCCTGCTCTAATAAGGTATAAACACCACATCCTAATCTTTGAACACCTTATTTTTCCTCTTTGTATCACTGAAGTAACTGAAGCAGAAAAAAACAGACAAAAGTGTAAAACTCATTTGCTTTTTGTACCAAAAATACACAAAGCAGCAAATCTAAAGGGACCTGAACATTTGTTGCCATTCATTAAATTATGCTGTTTGTGTCTAGAAAGTCCAAATCTATAAAATAAGACAGGTAGTTTTAGTAGTGACAGCATAGCTTTGTAAGTTGAGTGTTTATATTACAGGCTGTGGATGGACTCCAAACACTGTACTCAATGGACAGATGTCTACATGTATAAGCTGATGACGTGAAGACTCCAGCGACACTTAAAGTAATAGGGAACAGCTTTTGGCTTGTGGCCTTCATCATCGTCATTGCTAAATACATAATTTAACTAAATTTGTTATTCATTTTTTACCCCTTTTAATCTGTAGTGGTTCAGTTCAGAATCTATTGGGCTGTGGCTTAACCAATTAACCAATTAGCCAGTACCACCTCGTTAACTGTTAATTGGTCAGTTTGTTTAGTTGTGAAAGTGCAACTGGTCCACTTGGATTTTTCCTGTTTTTTATTTAAACACAAACTGTTTGACATTTTGCAATGATGGTCACCTAATAAAGCTGTTCCCTATTACTTTAAGTGTTGCTGGAGTCTTCGCGCCATCAGATCTTTGTATTTGGAAGTAGGTGAAGTTGTGCCAGAAAGATTTGGTGGTATACATGTATAACCTCCCAGAAGACTTTGTAAAAAATCTGTATCTGTATTAAATACACATGTTGAATCAAATCAAAGATGCATTGTTTTCAAAAAAACAATGCATCTTTGATAGTTTAAAATGCAAGAATTCAAGAAGCTTTTCCTGTAGTTGTGGTTGAGATTGACAAGCGGTTGGTCCAAATTCAAAAACACTCCCTTTTTGGAAAGTGAAAACAAACTATTTCAACGTGGACTGAACTGACGAAAATGGAAACAGACTAATACTTACATTTAGTTGAAGACTCAAAATACTTTTTTAAGTGTCATTCACTCAATCATGTAGCATTTTTATCTTTGTCTAAGTGCTTTCTAACATTTGGATACATCCTGAGCAACTTGGGGTCCAGTATCTTGCCCAAGGATACTTTGGCATGCAGACTGACAGAGGCAGAGTTTGATCCACTGGCCTTCCCACTGGTAGGCAATACGCTTTACCATCTGAGCCACATCCCCCTAAAACTTACTTTACTAAAATGTTGTATTTAAATAGAACAGTTTTGCTCATAAGATACAGAAGAAAAAAAAAGATCTTGAGGAACTTTCACTCATTACTAAGGCATGCAGCTGGAGAAGCTGTGTCAACACATCCACTCACTCCCAGTGAGTGTGACCTGATAAAGACCATCCTCATGCTTTCTGCTGTAATTGGAGGAGGCTACAGTCCATTCTCTCCTAAGGTCAGCCTTGCTAAACCTGCAGGGGAAAAAGTTCAGCTGGATGACAATGGAGGCAAAAATGTAGGCTGCCTACCAACTTATAATAACCTTGCAACTCAGCCACTGTTAACGTTGTTGATCTGCAAAGGGAAGTCAATTCATGTTTGATAATGCGTGTTAGCAACAAACAGTTACTGTAGCTGCCATGTGGCTGATGCCAAACTAGCAACTATTACAGCTGTAATGTAATAAAGGAACTCAGTTGTATCAAAATTTATCACTGAAACTGTCATTATAAAAGTACTCGAATGAGAGAGACTCTGACTGAAAAAAAAGAAAAGTAAAATTAATGCTCAAAAATTGCACCAGAGTGATAAATGACTGGCAAGACAGGAGACAGAACACTTAAAGACCAAATAAATAAATAAAATTAAAAAAAAAATACATGTCAGGAGACATTTGGGGAAGTGGATAGCACAATCACTAACACACAGCCTCCAATTATTTCTGAGAATGCTTTGTTTTTCAAGTCACCTCTGTTTTTGGTTTTTGATTTTCCTTTCTTTGCTCTTTATTTAGGGTAAGGCACTAAAGTCAGAGTCCAAATACAGGCATTCACCCACCGTAACACACGTTAAAGGGCAGTATTTCCCACAGATATTTCTTTATTACTTTGGCTGAATGCACAGCAACAGTCATGTCCCTGAACTCTGTCAGACTGTCTTTAAAATGTGAAGGCTATAATGTCCTGACCAAGCATCAGTCTGTGATGATTTGAGAGTGCGAACAGGGTGTATAAACATTAAAAAGAGTATAGTGTGTGTTCCATGGGTGTCAACAACTCTATTCAATCCGCCAGCTGCAAATAAAGGGACAACAAAAGCAACAGGGTATGTAATACAAAGGGACCTGACACACACAGCGTTGCAGGATAGATGAATGTTTATTTACAGTGTTTCTTTGCCACTTTCTGTTTGCACAGCTTTCCAGCTGCCTCCTCCAGTTCAGCACACCACACAGCTCTCTCGTCAGGTCCTGGCATTCTATTCAAATAGGGGAGGCATGATTAGATGATGGAAATATGGAAATCCGCTGTGTTGGTGTCAGCCTCAACTGACACCACACCTTGAACCCCCACCCCCCACCCCACCCCAGAAGTGGGAGAATGTTTGCATGGGATGGAGCCACTGGAGTGGAGCATGATCCGAACAGAGGGTGAACGGACGTTCCAGGAAGTACAGCAAGTATTAACAAAGAGAGTCAAGTGCTCTCACCGGATGGCCAGGAACTCCTTCACTACTGTACTGTACCTGGCCTCTCTCAGCTCCAACAAATCCCCACTGATATATTTCACAGGGCAGTTGACCCCCCCCCTTTACCTGCTGGGATAAAAAAGCCACCAGCCCTCTGTTCAAGATCAGACTGCAGAATGAAGGGGAGGGAGAAGTTAGGAGTGTGGAGCAGCATTTCCCTACAGAGAGCCTGTTTTACCTGCATGAATGCTGCCTGGCACTGCTCTGTCGACTGGACCAGATCTGGGGCAACCTTTCAGGGGAGGTTGGTCAAAGGTCTAGTCAGCTCTGCAACAGCTCTGGAGACAAGAGAATCAGTTGGTAGCCCTTGGTTAAATCCAGTGTCATGAAAAAACAACCAGTCCCTAACTGGCCCATGAGCTCATCGACCCGGAGCATGGCATCAAATCGTGGCATCTCAATCACTTTGCGGTAGTCAGCAAAATGTTACAGACCCACCTTTCTTCACCACAAGAACTGCGGGGCTACACAATGCACTGTGGGACTCTTCTGTTACTCCCATCTTCAGCAGTTCCCACATTTCCTTCTAACTATTTCTCTTTTTTCCCCCTTTTTTGTCTTCTATCCAGGTAGCAGGTAGAGCCCCGAACGCACCATCACACCAGGCACATTTCAAAATGGTGCTTTATGAGCGAGGTACGACCAGGGGGGGGTAACACATGTTCAAAACACTGCTGCAGTCCAGCAACATCCGCTCTCTGAACCTGTGTGACATGGTCATCACAATGGAGGGAGATGGGAATGGTGGAATTTGGCACCTCTGGCCCTAACTCATGTCTTTCCTTAACTAGATTCACCAAAGAAGTGGTCTCAGCCTTTCCATGCTTTGAGCAGGTTAAGGTGTTATACTTTTGTGGTTACTCCACTGTCTGACCGCACCACCTCGTAGAGGCGGCTTTTTTGCACCAACAACTGGATCCGTTCCTTTTCCATTCAAGTGTCACAGCTCACTTGATGCAATCTGTCTCTCACCATCACAAAATGTGGGTAGGTTAGCTCTACATCAGGGCACACCATTTGACCACTGAATTTCATCACCTGGTCAAAGGCTGAGCATAGAGTATCATCTCGAGACTGCTCTGGGAAATCTCCCATTGAGTGAACCGCTGGAGACAGGGGGGCCTCCCAAGAAGGCCCAGCTATCTAATCCTCCCCAGAGTCACCATCAGACGACCTCTTTGCCCTTGTACTTAATTTCTAGTGGCACTATCAGATATTTGTGTATGTCACCATGAAAACAATTAACCTCCACCTACTCTGCCTCCAACAATGCCCCTGGCCAAACCAGGGTTGGGTGGATCAGGGTCTTCGTGTAGCCTGAGTCCAACAAAGCTGCGTATACCCTCTTGAACCCTTGCTGGTACACTGTATGTTGGAGGGTTGGCAACACTGTCCCATCTCCATCCGTGGGCATTCCTGTGGACAGGTCCCAATGCTCATGCGGCTTCCGGTGAATGCCGTGCAATGTCCATTGCCACCGGGACCTGTGGAGAGACAGCAGGGAGAGAAGAGTTACTCGATGTGCGTGGCTCTTCAGCAGGGGCTCATGGTGGTGGTGATGGGTCCAGGAGGGGACCCATCAGCCAGTCCAGTATCGCCTAGTGGATGTCCCCAAAATAAGTTGAGGGTGTTACGGCCAGGCAGCCGGAAGGCAGCGTGGACCCATATGCAAGACACAATGCCGAGTCAAGAATACCTTTTCACTAGTTTAATGTGTATATACAATTTATAGTGATGTGGTGTGAATTTAGGAGCCCTGGTTTGGTTGTGTGAGCAGCAGAGAGTCTCTTGGGAAAGGGACACTGCAACAGAGGGAGAGGTCTGTTAGTGGTCGAGCAAGAGGGAGACAGTAAACAGAGTAACACTGGCGTGGAGAGTGGCTTACTTGAGTCAAGAAGACGTGAAGGCAGGGAATCTGAGTGACTGTCCGGAAGCAAGCAATTTCCAACCTGTTTTTCTTGCAGTGGGGGCCGGTGGGCAGGGGGACAGGCAGGTGAGACGGTGAAAATCCAGCGAGGCGTGATGCCGAACAGGTGAGTAATCCAGAGGGTGAGATCAGGGGCCAATGAAAAAAGTGAGTAGTTCAGCATGACATGGAGTCATGGCATGACTGCTTGGAGGGAGAAGAGATCAAGGTTAGCATTACTTAAAAACATAATAACCATAAGGTAGCTGACAGACTGGCAGAGAACAGAGGTGATCTTAAATACACCTCCTGCAAATGACGAACAGGTGGACGAGGCAGGTGTGGACTCTGGGCTCCACCCAGAATGGGCGGACACTGCAGGACCAGGCTGGAGCAGAAAAACACTGAACACTCACTCAGATCATGACAGAGGGCCACCGACACCTCCGACATGGCCGGAAAAACCTCTAGGAAGGCCTGGGGGTCAATCCCCTCTTTCGGTGGAGTGTCACTGCCGGGGCTGGGGGGTGGGACAGTGGTGTTGGCGAGGAGCCAGACCGAGCCACTAGGTCCTCCAGCAGCTTCAACTAGCACTCAGCACCTTAACCCTGCAGTCGGTCAAGCTATTGCTGTCCGCCGCCTGCTCCTGATGCATAGCTCCACCACTACTTTTGCCAGAGTATTGGTCATGGGTCCATCATCCCATGACTGGGTTGTGGCACCCAGTGGTGCACAGTGTTGCAGTATGGATGAATGTTTATTGACAGTGTTTCTTCACCACTTTTTGTTTGTGCAGCTTTCTAGCTGCACTCCAGCTCACCACACCAGACAGCTCTCTTGTCAGGTCACGGCATCCTACTCAAACAGGACAGGCATGATTAGATGATGGAAATCCGGTGTGTTGGTCAACCTCCCTTGACACTATACCCTGAACCCACTGCTCCACCCCTCCCCTATAGCTAAGCCGCAAACTACACCCTACCATGGAGTATATATATACATACATACATACATGCAGTTGAATGCAAATGAATCCAAGAGGTAAAGGCTTGCTTGTTAATTTGCTATTAAATCTTGAGAAGTTAATTAATGATTATTTGCACATAATTCTACATCAGTGATATTAAATGCAAGCATGCACATCAAATACAACATGAACTTTGAAAAAATTATTACTGTATAATTCATAATCTTAAACTCACTGTTGGAATCGCAGTCTTGAGCTGCTGTTATTACTTTTGTTTTTTGTTTTTTGTTTTTTGTTGTTCTATAATGGTCACAGTTTAATCCTTGCGGCTCTCAATCAAAACAACTCAGAAGACCTTAATGGTTTCCTCACAGTGTGAAAAAGACAGAAAATAACACCCAGCAGGTTAAGAACGGCTCCCCCAGAGAGCCTCCCCATTTTTCTAATTATTGGCTGCCAAATTTCACATGTTAAGGTCATTTAATGTGTTACGACATTCTCCTCTGTACGTTGAAAGCTTGTTTACCAGCAGAAGTACAAGCTGATCCTATGATACACTGACAGTAACTTGTTCATTGCTCTTCAGTTCGACACCCTAAATCAATTTCACGTGTTGTGATTGCCTGAAATGCCAAAAGGTCTCTGTCGTGTTTGACATGACTGCACTGCTGATGAGAACAATCAACTGAATTTTTTTTTTAATTTTACTGTTTTTTTTTATCTGGTTTGTTTAGTAAGACCTTAAGATATTTGCCTATTTGACCTTAAAATGTCAAATCATAGATTGTGTGGCGTGCATGCTTTTATTTTCTCAAACAGCCTTGAACTTCAGCAGTATTTGAACTTTTTTTTCTCTCTCAGCTCAGGTTTGTGGCTGGTCTCCCCGTGCAATGATTCCCTTTGCACGGGCCCCGTAGCTAATCAAAGCCTCTCTTTCTGCTTTGCTGTCATGCACACAAATTCCCAACAGCACATCCTTATTAGCCCTGAGTTTAAAGCGCACCAAAGTCAACTGACAGGCCCTCCAGGCCCCACAAGAGCAATTCTTAAGAAGTGTTTCATTCTGTGTCTGTCAGACACATGTGAATCTGAGTTGATGACTTTGCATCTTATGTCTGAGCGTTCCTCCTCCCACCTTGGCATACGTATTCATGGTGTAATAATTTTACTGGAGGTGGATGTCAGCTACTTTTTATGGAGGCTATAATAGCTTTGACCCAAGCAAGGTCAAATTTGAGCTGAAGATCAAACAAAAATGTTCACAGACATTTTGATAAGATCACCACCAAGTGTCCTACTTATGCCCCGAAACTAGATCCATGTTTCAGTTTTTTGGTGGCAGGTGATAAGCCACTGAGGTGCATGGCTTTTTTATTTTTCTTACCTCAGGGTTTAAGTGAACTGATGGTGCTGTAAATGGATAATCTTCTAAAGAATGAAATGGCCCTCTTGACAGCTGAAACTCCAAACTTTAAAATCCCTGTATGCTGTTGCCATCTCAAGCTGTGGGAGGAAAACATAACCTACTGCAAAC
>VUQG01034205.1:4957-15484 GCA_015106755.1 Etia nguti | reverse complement strand
TCTGTATAGTTTCCTGTTCATAGCCTGTACATAGCTTGTACACTCACTACAGCCTGTACATACTTATAGTTATAGCATATTCATATCATACCTTCATACCATGTACATTGTAACATACCCATAATAGACCCATATTTTGTAGCCTCATACCTATAACAGACCCATTTCTGTAATATATCTATATATCTATATTATTGCTAGTATATATTTTGTAATATATCTATATTATGGCTAAAGCAGTTTCTGGATGGATGCAAACTGCATTTCGTTGCCTTGTACTTGTGACATGTGCAATGACAATAAAGTTGAATTCTATTCTATTCTATTCTATTCTATTCTATTCTATCATCATCATCATCCTCATCATTCTCATCATTGTGTTTCTTACCAGGTCTGGAAGCAGCAGGTGTGTCGCCAGCGTCAAAGCTCTGCTCCTTTTGCTTGAAGATGTCTCTGGGATTAAATGCTCTCTGGGAAATCAGAGATTTCGCCTCCTGTGAATGAAACTGGGTGACGTTAAAGTAAAGAGACAGGATCCTGCACTTCCCACAATGCAACTCTTCAGCTTCTGTAATTCAGCTCTTCCTGTTCCTTATCTGAATTTAGCTTACAGTAAAAAAATGTAAAGGCTTCCTGGCTGTAGAACTAAACATCTGAAGGAGACTACAGTTCCCATGATGCACCTTGGTGGGCAACGTCCAATCACAGTGCCAAACAAATGTAAACAAATCACCAAGAAAATCCTAATTTCTGTACTTTTACCATCTTGAGATTGAATCAGTGTGAATTCTCATTTAAAATGTGTTTTTGGTTTTGAGAACATGATGTCAGCCGCTGAGGCTCATGGGTAGTGTAGTATCCAGAGCCATCCACCCAGCTGATCAAAAACAAAGCTGGAATAACAAAAAAGTTAAATCTGTATAATCATTTTTTTATGTTCATGATGCTGCGTGAAAATAAATAATGAACCTTTAGAGAAAGAAACAGGAGCTCACGTTAGCTTTCTGCACCGAGGCAGCAGCGGCGATACCCGTCATCTTCCTGTTTTCCAGCTGCTGGTTCTGAAACACACAAATCATTCATACATCACATTAAATATACTTTTAACATCACACAACACAGACTTCTCTGCCTCAGTGATCTGCCAAAAGGATTTAAAAATCAAGTTTCAATAAAGAAATTACTCATAATCATTATTATTTTACATTTTACAAATGCAGATGCGTAAAACACAGAAAAGTAGATTCTCCTTTAATTTCCTCCAGTATTTTTTACTTTCTTAATATTTTTTTAAAATTTATTTATGAATTAAATACATAAGTTCATTTATTCTTTAAAAGTTAAAAACATCTTTGTCTTACCCTCAAAATTAATCAGTTAACTAATATCTACGTCATTATTATTGGGTAATTTAAAAATTTTTTACCCTTTCCATTATTTCCTGTTTATTTACTTTTCATTATCTGAAATAGTTTTCAGTTTAATAACTTCTTTTATTTAAATGTTTGAATTTGTTCATGTGTACTTCGGGATTTTCATCCCTTTGTATTTCTGTGTTTATTTCTGTTTTATCATTAAAAAAAATGTGATTAAATAGTAATGTTGAATATTGGTTTTAATATTATTTGTTGGTGATCAAAGAAATTGAAATCAAATTTTTATTTGATTTATTTATAATTTATCAGGAGCAGTAATGTGATGCTGGCCGGGCTCATAATCTGAACCGACAGAGGGAATAAATCAGGATCAATGAGCTGAAGCTGAGCTCACCCGACGCTGTTGCTCCTGCTCTCGCTCCTCGTCCTCCCTCTGCTTCTGCTGGAGCCTGAAACACAAATCACTTGAAGTGTCTTCTTCATGAGTTTCTGTGATTTTGTGTGTTTTTCAGTTATTTTTGTGTTTTTGTGTGTCTGACTCACTTCTCCTGTTCGATCTGCTGAGCTCTCTCTCTCGCTATCCTCTCCCTCTCCTTCGACTGTCTCTCCTCCATGTCCCTCCTCTCCCTCTCTGCCTTCTGCCTCTCCTGTTCCGCTCGACTGTTCTCCTCCTTTTGACGCATTTCTTCATCCCTCTGAAGAAGAAGAAGAAGTAGAGAGTCGTGTGACTTTGCTGACTAAAACCTGTGGTACAATCTCAGCAACGGGACTTGGAGGTGAAACCGAACCTGAGCTTTGACCCAGAAGTTGTCCTTGTTGATTTGTTGGATTTCCTCAACAGCGTTGACTTTGCGGTACACAGAGCCCTGCGTGATGAGAGGAGAGGCTCAAGGATTATACTTTTAAAAACAGAAATGTCCTGTTTTTCTTCTCTGTGCGCAACCCTGATTATCTATTCTTTATTCCAGCATTCTCTCTCTGTGGACAGAAATGTTTGAGCTGTGAAGCAGATCTACATTAATGTTCGTGCAGGGTTAGGTGTGCACTGTGAGATGAAATATTGGATTTTTGGATGGTAAAACGAGGCTGTGCTGAGGATTCAGGTGGCGTGATCTCACCACAGGTCCTCTGGGAACGTCTCTGTACTCCTGTGTTTGCTTGTGGAAGTTAAAGTTAGCGCCGGACGCTTTGGCCACTTTGGCCAAGATGGTCTCTGGGTCCACGTCGTCCTCTGCACGGGCATTTACAGTCACATGGGCTCCCTGTGATGTCACACACGTGTTAATGATCCGGCGATTGCAGCTCTTCACACACATTAACAGGAAAAAAAGGCCAGACTCACCTTCAGGAAACTTGCTATGGTGCTCACGTGATTGGCACACTGTCCTTTCCGAGAGTCCTTCACACCTTCACCTGTCTGAGGAAACAAAAATCTTCCATTCAATCCTGTGAATGTGGCATCCTTCTATCACTTGACACTCATAGAAAGTAAAGTCTGCAGAGCTCTCTACAGCTGGTTATGGACTGTTTACCCTCCCAGACTCTGCCAGACGTCAGGAGGAAGTCAGGGGGCTAGTTTCCATCTAATGATGACACGGCATGTTCTGACTGAAGGATCGAAGATGGAGTGAAGTGGACATATAACGATGAGCTACCCGGTGGGTAGGCTAATATAAACACATCAGCAGACTGAAGATGGAGGACGGGGGTTGAACTGTAAAGTTCATGTTGAGGGGCTTCCTGTCATGTGACAGGAAGAAGATGCTGAAACTGGCCAAATTTCACCCCAGAGTTCTGAGATGATCCGTCCACAGCATGAGCTCACTCGTTAATGGTCTGGATTACTCACTGTGAAAAAGTCCTGAACTTCATGTCCACACTGAAATCTTCAGATGTTTGTGGTTTTTAGAAAAAAGAAATACTTCAGGTAAAAAGCTTTGAGTTAAAGTCAGTCTTACCCAGTTTATGAGGACGTATTTGGGCAGTCCAGAGTTCGGGTCCGTGACTCGACAGAAAGCGTACATCACCTTCCCGCTGTTCAGTTCCTCCACCATCTCTTCCAACCCTCCATCTACACAAAACACAAAGGAGAACATGATCTCATTTAGATCATACCACAGACACCTGAAGGTCAGACTGGAGATCAGAAGGTTATGGCGTCAGAAATGAGGGTGGCTTACGCTGGCGTTTCTGCGTGCACGTCCTCTGTAACACAGAAAAAGGTCAGCGCTGCACGAAAAACCCTCCATAGCTCTTTGGAGACGTTCCTCTGACACTCTTCATGCCGGTGATGTCATTGCATAATTTCTCAGCTGCACAAACCAGTTTGGAGCTCTGAGCAACTTTTGCTTTGCAAAACTTTTTTTTCCACCTGAGAGCAGCACATTCTTATCTGTGTGCTTCAACACACCAGCTGTACCATGAGCGGTTTTCTTTGCTTTCACTCACAGGTGTATTTTGTTTGCAGCCTCTTCTCCATTCTGCCACTGAAACTTGTTGGTACATCACGAGATGTAGCCATGGCTCAGCTGTGGAAGCTGAATGCTTGTAATAACCACGCTGTTAATGTTTGCTTCATATTTAATAATAAGCTTTTAGTGTATTAGTGCAAACACCACTCTGCATGCGGTCTGTCTGCTCCTGGATTTCAACCTGAAATCCTCAGAAACAGAAAACACACTGGGAGCAGACCAGAGGAGTCAAACATAAGGCCTTGGGGCCAGAATCAACCCAGCAAAGCCTCCAATCCGGCCCCCAGAAGGAGATAAATGTTTTGCTGCTGACACAGACCTGTGTTCTATACAAATGTCTGTTTTTACAGTGGGTCCAAACAAAAAGGATATTTTCTGTGATGAACACAACTTTGTTCTATAATCTCAGACCATCTGGGCCAGTGTGTTTCTTACAGCCATGATGATCACCACGTGGAAAAAGCAGAACTTGGTTTTCTTACATTAAGAAGTCTCAGGGATTAAATGTGCATGGAGGGACAGACTGCAGCTCTGCTGAAAAAGGTCAAACTGAGGTCAAGAAAACTGGGTGGAGTGCAAGAACACCTCGAACATCTCCGCAGGTCCAAACACAGCAGGAAGGCAGCAGAGAGAGTCAGAGAGGAAGGACAGCAAAGAACAGAGGATCTGACCTTCAAAATAAAAAAGGAAGTGAGGGGAAATCCACAGGAAATAAATTCAGAGGGAACAAAAGTTTGGATCCAAGCGCTTACCTCCTTTCTGTGCCACTCGGAGGTGATTGGTGTTTCCTTCGTAGGTGAACAGCGCCCTGAAACAGACGGACAGGTGTGGGCAGGTGTGCAGCAGGTGTAAGTGTGGACAGACACATAGGTGAACTTTATCTCACCAGTCTGTGTCAGACTTGCCGTCCACCACCTCATTGTAGGCGGCAATCAGCACGGCTCCGTTCTTGCTCAGATTAACAGACATGTTCCTCCACAGCACGGCAGCAGGAACCCAGCAGGACTGTGGGAAACCTCCCACAGGCGCCAACTCAGCTCAGCTCTGAAGAGACTAACCGGGCGGGTCGGAGGACCCAAACCTGACTGACCGCATTCTCCCAGGTGACTCCTCCCACCTACACACCTGTGCTCAGCAGCAACAGGACACAGGTGAGTGTATCATGTGACCCTCTGCAGCAGGGAGTGTGTGTGTGTTACAGTGAACAGGGTGTGATTTGTGTTATTGTTGGCTCAGAGATGGGGGCGGAGCTTGCCACACCTGCTCACCTGAGTTTCTGTTTTGTTTTTTTTACAAAAAGACAACAACCTGAAATCCTTCAAAAAGCACAAAAACAAGTGAAACAAGTGATAAATGTTCTTCAAAAAACCCCACTGCTCAGTCCTTCTGTTTCTACAGCCTCACCTGTACAACCCCTCCTACCTGAGAGGCAGACAGAAGGTTAACGAGTTTAATGAAAGCCATGATCAATGGAGCTCTGACACCAGCATTCACCATGGCAATGGTTAAACACAGAGCAGCGCCTCATTTGAATTGAGTGGCTGAAATATGACGTTTGTCTCACAAACAGGAGAGACTGAAGGTAGAAACATGGATTCAGACTGTCCACAGTTCAATGAGCTCACAGAAGCCTGACGGAGTGCTCAGGTCATACCAGTTAATACCAGTTAATACCAGTTTATAATTTACTGACACGCAAGCTTTCATTTCAGCTTTCATTTAATAAAACAAGCACACAAACAGCATGTTTCATTTTCTTCTTATTCACTCATGAAAACATGAAACTTTAAATCACTCTTCATTCTTCACCCTGAACCATGACCTCTGACTTTCAGACATGTGGCACAAACACACACAAACACACAAACACGCACGCGCGCGCACACACACACACACACACACACACACACACACACAGAACGTCAGTCCTGGAAGCTAGCGCAAGGTCATCACAGTAACCATGACGACATCTGAACTGCGCTGTGATTGGCTGAAGTGGACTTCAGCAGCATTTATTTTAATACCTGTTTATATATTCTCATTCAAACACACTAACGTCCTTTAAATAAAATCTAGTAGTCGTATCTGCTCGCTCTGCCTCCGTGTGTGTGTCTGCTGTCGCTGGGTCTCATTTTTGGCCCCGCCCACTCCTCCTCAGGCACCCCACAGCCTTCAGCAGTCCAGCGTGGCGAGTAGCGAGGGAGGACTGGAGGAGGAGCTCTCCTCGTGTCCAGTGTTGCGGCGCCGGGCCTCCACTGAGGGTTTCCCACACGGCTATCCTCCAAGTGTGGCGGCCTCCTCCGCTGATCGTCCACCTGAGGACGCGTCCATCGATACGGGTTGAGCGACGGCGGAGGAGGGGGGAGAAAGTCACGCTGAGGGGGGCGGTGATGAAGGTGGAGGTTCCCTCCTCGTGGAGGTCTTTTTTCAGTTAAAAAAAACAAAAGAAAAGAAAATATTTTTATTCACATTTTTATATTTTTAAATATATGGAAAAATTAAATTTTCTTGTTTTATTTAAGAATATACACATACATACAAACATACAAGATTATATTTCAATCATTTAAAAAACTTTATTCACTTCTGTAATGAGTGAATTTGAGAAAGCAGCAGAATGTAATGACGATTCTCTGAAGTTTATTAAATTATGACTGTGTCATCCTACCTGTGGTACCGGGACTTTTGAGCGTGCGTGTGCCTCTTCTGATTGCAGTCTTCGCTTGGCGAGCTGGAAAGCGGCCGATGAACAGCTTGACCTCTCATTGGCTCCTGCGCCACCTCCTCCATCCCTTCGTTACTGTGACAACGGACCAGAAAGAGTCAGCAAGCAATCAGAGCACAGCAGGCAGTCGGCATGACGACTCAGACCAAGACGAAAATGACAGATGTAAATAAAATTTCTAAAAGCGGAGCTCAGACTGTGGTTAAAAATATATCAGATATTTATTTCTAATATTTTATTTGTACCGTGATAGATAAAAAAATGAAATAAAATAAAAACAGAAGAACGTTTGTTTTTCCTCACAAACATTTTCAGTATGGAAATGTGCTGATTGTTCTTTGATTAATTATTTGAGATATTTAAATGTTTTGTCATGTTTTAGTATTTTTTCTCTTCATTTTTAATATTTTTATGCATTTTATAGCAGTTAAACAAATATTTTAAAATATTCTATGAATATTTCTGCATCATTTAAGTATTTTGAATTTATTCTGATTATGAAAAAACACATGAAGGGACTTTCTGTTGATATTTTACAACATTTTAACTTTTCCTTTAACCCGTATATTCATAACTTATTTATTTTTATACTGTAAAACAGCGGTCCCCAACCTTTTTTCCGTCACAGACCAGTTTATGTCTGACGATTTTTTCACGGACCGGCCTTTAAGGTGTCGCGGAAAAATACAACAAAATAGAACCAGTACTGGTACCAAAAAAAAAAGATTTATTCATAACACACGGGAAAAGACCCAGGGAAACCGAGTTAACGATAAAAACCCTGAAAACAATAAATTTCACACCTGAGCCTCAACTCTTGCGGCCCGGTGCCAAACGACTCACGGACCGGTACCAGTCCGTGGCCCGGGGGTTGGGGACCGCTGCTGTAAAATATTTGAGACTGTTTAATATTCTTTTTTTTTTGCTCTTATTTGATTTTTTGTGTGCTATAAAACATTAAAGTTGAAATATTGTCGTCTTTAGGATATTTCTAAAGAGTCTGTCTGCTGATTTTGAATAATTCGTGTGGATGGGTGCGGTGCGTGGGGGGAGCCTTACCTCCTCCTGTGCCCGTGCTGCAGGTCATGCAGGTAGTTCTGCCTCTCGATGGCGTGACCGCGGGACGAGTTAAACACTGCAGAGAGAGACGACACTTACACATGCTTCACACATGAAATAAGAAATATGGACATGAGAAGCCGACTCACGCTGCACCGCCTCCCTGGGGTCCATCCCGTCCACGTCGATCAGATACCTGCAAGTGACATGTGGCAGTTAGATCCCGCCCACACCCTTGAGTCCAGCCAACCAGCAGGCTTAAGTGTGTACATACCTGCAGATCAGGTACCCAGTACGGTTCAGGCCGTGGGTGCAGTGCACGCCGATCAGCTTATCTGCAGGGGACACGAGTCACAGTTAGAGCTCAGACCGCACTTGTTCTTCTTCTGTGGTTTGCTGTTAAAGGACGCCATGCCAATTACACCTGATCTCATTCATGCAAAGCCTAAAAGTCATGTGACCACAGCCAGCACGATAGGTCAGACTGAAGCAGGAAACCAGCAGCTCCTCATCATGTGACTGTTTTAAATCTGAACAATCAGCTGCCTGGGAGCCTGAAGTCCCAGCAGAGAGGGGGCTCCGTCACCAGACTGCACAGCGCTGACCTATATGTGCTCGTTACCACCTCCTCCGCCCTCCACCCTGCAGCAGGTGGAGACCCGCTTAATGAGCTGCTCCTCTGATGGAGGAAGAGGAGGAGGAGAGCTCCTGTAAGACAGCAGCTGGTAAAAAATGCTCAGAGCTGATTTTGTTCCCAAAGTCCCCAAATCTAAAATCTGAACAGCCTCGAATCTGCAAAACATGACAGGCATGGAGGAGCAGCAGAGCAGCAGGAGGTGAAGGAGGAGGTCAGACTTAAACCCGTGTCAATGTGAGGGAGGTTCATATTAGCTCGCTCTCACCGTTCTCCTTATTCTCCCGCAGGAAGCTGTGGACGGCGCGTTTGAACCTCAGGATGGTGTCGTCACTGGGAACCTCGTGACCTCGCGTGAAGATCTTCACACACAGCAGGGACCTGGGAATGTCCTACACACACACACACACACAGAGTTTATCTTCATCAGAAAGCTGCAGTTCCTCTAATGTCCACATGAGGCTCTGAAAGCGAGTGAACGCCCAGAGAAAATCCATCTTTTATATACAGTCTGTGAGATAAGCAGTGTGTCTGTCTGTGTGTTTGTGTGTGTGTGTATGAGGTCAGGTGGATGAATAGCAGTATAATCAATAACACTGATCAGTAAACACAGACTTGATCAACGTGTCTATAAACGCAGGATCTCGTGCTCACCTCCAGCCTGTAGTAACGTGTGGTGAAGGTGAGGTCGATGATAAGCCCGAGCTCCTCCTCCTCGCTGCTGACAGCGTCTAGCAGCTCCCAGGGGCCGAACACATCAGAGCGTGGCAGCTGGCGGTTCAGAGACTGCACAGAAGAAGAAGAAGAAGAAGATGATGATGATGGTGTGAGTGAAGCTGTGCGAGGTGTTTGTGGGGAAGAAGCTCAGATGACCTCCTGACCTGCTTCAGAGGAACTTTGAAGGCGATGAATCGAGTCCCGTGGAGGCGTTTTCCAACCGGCGAGTAATCGAGCCACCTGCAGGACACGAGCAGTCAGTCAGCATTGTCATGGAAACCTGAAGCAACCTGATTCTTACTTTTACCGCTGTTACTCTCACCTGAGATAGCTCAGATCTCTGCATGAACCTTCACAATAACATCTCAGTTTAAAGACGCAGCTATAAATGTTCAAAGACATTCCCAAAATAAAGGGGAAGTTCCTTTATTTAACCATAGAGAAAGAGTCCCCAAAAGGTACTGTTCATCAGACATATCTTTTTCACTGGGAGAAACGTTTCATCTTCTACAGGTCACTCCTGCATTGTCAGCTGACTGCAGGTTTCCAACCTTTAAACAGTACATCTGCATAATGACTGAAACTAGCACCACTGAGAACAATGGGCTGTGACATCATCATTAATATGTAAACGATCACTAATCAGTGATTATGAATGAGCGGCACTCACAGAGGGAACGACTGCGGTCACAGCAACACATTACAGGACATCCCCACCCCCATGAGCACAGAGCGAGCACATCATCAACATCCCCACAGACACAGCAGAGCTAACAGGCTCTGAGTGACTGTGGTCATCACAGCTGGGAAGCTTCTGAAGGACGCTGCAGGAGATGAGGAGAGAAGAAGAACACTGCACTGAGGTGACTCTGATGTGTGAGGAGGAGTGGTGATGGGGGGGTCTGAGGGTCTCAGCTGTGCCTGTAGTCCTTCCCTCTCTTATTAACGCTCATTTGCATAATAATGACCACAAACCTGATTAAATGACTCGGTGACCGCGGTGGTTTGAGTGGCCTCATTAGAGATGCCATATAGTTTGATGATAAAATCACTCACATTAATTTATATTTATGTTCATGTGTAGCTCTTTTTGTGCTTCTCCCTGAGATGTAACTTGGTATTTACTTATTTCACACACAGCTGAAAACAAATGAATAATCTTTAGAAATAATCCACACGTGTTTCATTTGCAGGCGTGGCTGTTTGATGATCACAGATTACACATGAACGCTCAGTGTAAAACCCTTTAAACTTCACACCGGTGACGTCATTACGGTCATGCGCTAGATGTTTTATTTTTAATATACCTACGGGTCATTCTTTGTGTACGTGTGTGATGACGTAATCGCGGTTACTCGTAAGACCGTGTGCTGGTCATGAGGTCACACAGCAGCAGACTGGAGGTTCTCAGGTTTCATGACGCTGTTATTAATAATTATGTTTGTAATAAACACCGGACTCTTTGTTTTACCTGTGCATGCGCGGAGCTGTAGGCCGACACTCACCTGTCAGGTATGCCGTTCTTCTTCGCGGATCTGGACATGT
>VUQG01034173.1:7098-58091 GCA_015106755.1 Etia nguti | reverse complement strand
GTGCCAGTGAGCAACCCAGAGCCGGCTTCACACATCTTTAGGACCAAAGTTGGAAAGTCATCAGCTACTAGGGAAGAGATTACCACAAGAAGTTCCGACAACAGCTGGCAGATATAGCTTACAGATTGTGCCCACCGTGACTTTATTCTCTGAGAAATTCCCCCAACCATTGCTAGTGTGGCTACATAATAATCAGTTCTCAAACCTGATGAAATGTGGGCTGGTTCTCAAAAGGCACCAGTGCAGACCTGTGACAACACTGACTGGGTACCCTATGTGAAGTCTCAAGCTGACTGTTTTCACTGTTGCAGTCTTGGTGTTTCAGAAGTGGACATAAAAAAAATCAGGGGTGGAGCTGACTGGAAACAAATGGAGTGACACTGCATGCTCCTAGGCTAGCAAGCTGCCCATCCTCTTTCCAACTTTAATGTGGGTTATAACTTCCAAAGTGAACACTACAATATGTTCAGTGAGACTTGCAGTATTTTTTGGTGGCAATACTATATCAATGCAGGGACACCAAATATCGATTTTATTAAATAAATTAAAATACTTTGGGAACACTACAAACAAAAGGGTTCATCGTGCCTGATATGAGGCAAACTTCCTGAAAACAGTTGCAGTCTGACTGACTACAGTAACTCAGAGAGCTTGTTGAAGGCTTGCAAATAACTTCTGATTTATAAATGCACACAGATTGCCAGGATGTTGCCATCAGTCTGAATGAGTCTCAAGGGGACTCAACGGGCTGCCATTGAGCAGGAAGGTTACTGAGCACAAATGTAATAGTAAAATGAGAATTTCTGTCTATGTAGACAGCAACAGATATGCGATTTTCAATTTTTTATCACAGTTGCTACATTATCACACATAGATTGCATGTAATTGCCAACTTGACCTCATCTAATTGCAGACTGATAGCAGACTAACTCCATAATTTTTGGTTATTGCAATACTTGGTATATTGCAAAACGTTAAAAATTGCAATAATACTGCATCGTGAGTGAAGTATTGTGACGATATCGTATCGTAGGATGTCTCTACAATTGATGTAGGCTGGAATCATGGTTTCATAAATCAGCATACTACAAATGTTTACCCATGTTAGCAATACTGAAAAATTAAGACATCAAACCTTGAATAGTCTGTGACAGAAGCCTCTCAAGAAACACACACCCAGAATCATGCAGGAGTGCCACACTGATTAGCGTTACTATTAGCTTTGTGAGTCTAAAGGCCTGCAAACTTCCAGACTTATCTGACAACTTACTGTATTCATGCAACTGATAATCACTGCAAAAACAACAACAAAAAACTACAACACTATGTGTGCAACATTACCTGGCTGGCATTGCTTGTTACTGCAGGGTGTACAACCTATAGCTATATTTAGATATGACGTAGGCAATGGAATGCAGATTAGTTGTGGCATCCCACCCATCCCACAACAAATATTTAACTCGCACAAATACGTGTGATTGTTAAAAAGGGCAGACCGGTCTAAATTTATCCAAGACTGGTTATGTTTATGCCGTGTTGTACATCTGAATGCCAACCAGTGTTTGTGTTAAGCATCAGCAGCAGCCTGGAGCGCGCAATTTGCAGGTGCATCAAATTCATGACGCAGTTTTCAGGTGAGAGAGCAGTTGTTTTGTTGAAACAAATACACACAAAAAACCCCAGCTCATTCAACAAATTCATAGAAAAAGCAGCAGCAACCAGGGCCATCAGATAGAGGGCACAATCCCTTAGCAATCATCACAAAATATCTCCTAAAGAGACTGTGGTGGAAAAATTGAAGTCCTCTTCTCTGGAAGGCTTTTCTGCATTGCAGTCTCCTGGGAGCCTGGGCTGAGATTTCATCCCGAGAGAGGCTGGTACAGGAACAGCAGGCCAAAGATGGGTGAATGGAAGAGAAGGAGAGCGTGGGACTGGATTGATGCTCTGACCCTGAAGCAGATGGTCTCCAAAGGGACCCAGAGCTGTACTCAGGTTTTATGCCTCAAGCATCTTTAGGAACTAATCCCCTTTGAGAGCAGTCTTCCCACACATCAACATATAGTCGAAAGAAAAAAGATAAATAAAAGAAACAACACACCTTTCTAACACTGGATTGTTCAGAAAGGTGTTGGTGTGTAGGAAGGACAGATGGTTGATATCAAAAATCCTGGCTCGACTCAGTACGCTACATTGGGATACAAATCCTTTTTTCCCCCTCAAAGAAAAAAAAAAAATCCAGAGAGATGATAAAATATTCTTTTGGCCAGACTGCTGGCCACTGGGCGGTTAAAGGCTATGTGAACAGCTCTGTTCCCCTGCATTTCTCTCATGCCTGGCAATCCCTTAGCTTATGTAACAGAGTCTGTAAACCTCAACATCAGTCATCTGTTTACAAGAGGACAGATGCGCTAATGAATGCAAATATATATTTTTCAATCATCTTCGTGAAAAGCAGCTTTTATTAAAACACCATTTTATTTATAACAGCAGCTAGGCAAAGTGTGTACTCTGTGCTATGTACACACTTTATCCAGACCTGCCGGTGTTCATCTGCAGATTTTACGATGTTTTCAGTCTCTTCAAGTAATCTAAGATCCGGGCTCTACGGAGGCCATAGAGACAGTACCTTACATGCAATACCATGAAAATCAAGTTTCCCAAATTTGGAACCATCCTTTGCAACTGAGGTGTGAAACACCTTAAGAGTTTTCATACTCCAAAAGGATTATTTTAGCACCCTATATGTTAGCTGTCAGAAAGCTACTGTAGTTAGCTATGACACTTTCAAACATAACAGTATTCACAGCTTTCTCAATAATCCACCATCCTCTCGAACATCAGTTTTATACAATCACAAAAATACAGTGGCAAAACTGACATATGGATATTTGACTTAACAGTGATCACTCTGAGTGTTTGGAGAACTGCAGGATCCTTTCTTCCTTGCAATAGCAGCTCACCTCTTATCGTTGCTACTGGCTTTTCTCCCTGAAATGCTCTCTTTTTGGTTTGAAAGTTTAAAGAAGCTTAGTTCTGGGTTACAATCGAATAGAGGTGTACACTAAATCAAGGTAGGAGAGAGAAGTGAACATAGTGCTAACAGAGAGGACTTGTTAAGTGTATTTAGAACGCGTTCTACCATCACAAGCTCAGGACTGAATCCTGAGTTGAAATTGAACTGAACTGAATCATTTTGCTTTTTGCTGTAATATCGTTGCTCTTCTTGGTCCTGACTATTGCTCTTTATTACTCTGCCAATATGTTTGGGCTTGTTGTCAAACTTTTACTCAGTGCAGCGTATGACATAAAACCAAAAACTCTGCAAAATATGATATGATTTCTCCTGAAATGATCTGAGTAAATATAGAGATGGATGTTCTATGTCATTTCTGAGCAGCTGAGAGGTTGCATTTAAGCAGTGAAACTGAACACTGTTGAGATAGGTAATGCAGTGAAACGGTTAAAGTGTTTTGTGGCTCTTCTCCATAACTTACAGTAATGTAGTGCAGATGTAGCTGGCGCTGTAAACACTTACCACCCCACTCTCCCCCGAGACAGTCTAGCTAGAGGATCTGCTTCTGACTGTAACAACACAAGGGTCTGAGACTATTTCCATGAATGGTTATTAACCTTAGCCACAGATAGGGTCTTTGGATGAGAGAGATTGGTATTAAATTGTAAAATAAATTAACAACAGCCTCTTGCAAAGGATTGCAACACACAAAATTTCTTCAATGGGACTTCCTGGCCAACTAGTTGAAGAAGAGCTTCCCAAATCTGACACAAGTTCAGCCCAAACAGATTTCCTGTTTCCCCTCCAACCGTGTGTTATGTCTTTATCTAAGCTACAAGATCCGTCAGCAGGCTGAGAGGAAAAACATAACAGTGATTGTGCAGAAGGGAGCTTGTGTTCTGTTCATTCATTTTGTCCACACAGACAGCTTACAGAACAAGGACACTTGCCAAATGCAGCCGGTCCAAGGACCGTGACCTAATTTGTAAAATGGCTATGGCTGTATTATCATTAACCGATGACCGCTGTTGCTTCTCGAGGTGTCTCAAACACTGACACGCACAAATGACTACTATGAAAACATGGACTATCAGTGTACACTGTTGAAGTGCACAGTCAACAACTACAAATATGCATACTTTTTTTTTTAATTAAGAAGAAAGAAAACTAAGAGTGGGCAGGCAAATATGAGCAATATGCACCTATGGTCTTTATTTATGGCTTCCAAGCACTTAACTCTGACCTAATATCATATATTCATCAAAAAGAAACGCTTCAGAAACAGCTTTACTTCATGTATTTCAATCTTAAATCATATAAAACATTGAGAGGAACTAATTCTGATTCCAAATGTCTCATTACATTACCGTTTTTCATTTTCAATAGTGGCACTGGCATGTGACTGTGCTACAGCGACTATGATCATGACCCTGATCCTCAAAGGGATTTTAAATTGGATCTTTGTAGCTTAAATCTTAAAAGCTCTTGTATTAACCTCATTCATGGACTATACTTTGTTGTGCTCTTATAAGCATCTTCTGAGTATTTGTTTCACTCTTATTACAATGCCAGATTAAATATTATGAACCTTACGTTTTGTTTTATTTTCTAATTAGGATTAAGTGTGCTTACGTCTGCTAGTACTTCAGGTGCACCAGGGGAAATTCCACAGTGGACATTGATGCATTTAGACAACGTTTATACAATGACTTCTTATCAGCTTTTCAAAACCCACAATCTGGAAACCTTGACAAGTAAAATTCAGGAAGGCTAATTAGCATTTTGTTGTTGTTGTTGTACAGTATTGTTCGTCTTGGCTCAGCAAGCCAGATATACAAATCTCAGTATTATTCAAATAATGAACTAAATAATTATAACTAAAAAGCAACGGAAAACACATATAAAGCAATCTGATGTCAGGTGGATATGCAAACATTAAGCAGGTGGACTGGGATGTTCTCTGAGCTTTCAAGCTCTTGTCTGCTCAGACAAACTGGACAGAAGAGTTTGCCCAATTGCTTCCATTTTTGGTACGACTTAAAACCATCATTACGGTACTTGTAGTTCCTCTGCCTGTGACAGTGAAGTAGGCCAAAATCCACTGCTGAGGGGGAAGCTTATCCCTGTTACACACTGTGACAACAATCTGCTGCAGGTTGGAGCAGGAGGCTCAATTTGGCCTGCAGAGACTTGACAGAGCTGATGCCAATCATGTGCAGAGGGGCATGAAGAGGGAACAGGAAAAGAAAATCAAAGGAAAAAAATCACCACAAGCATAATGAAGGTTTTTTTCACATAAAAGTATTTTCATTTTAGATTGAGTACTTTGCACCTATAAACAGAGAACATGGATTGAAAAAACTATGAAAAATTCCTCAATCAATTTAGAACCCGAGGAAAAACAGATTTGTCATACAGAAAGATTCATTCAATCAATTCATAAGTTTACTTTACATTATTGATCCTAGACATGTGTGCCTTCATGACAGAAGGTCCAATGACTGAATCAAGTCAAAATTATTGTCACGTTTGCTCGTACTCTAAATTAACAAGCTCGATCATTCACCAAGAACAAGTCTGAGACAAAGCAGCAGTGCCGAAATTATATGCACAAGTCTGCTTTTAGTTCTTCGTGCCACATGGCTCTGTAAGAAACACACCCACTCTGAGTGCGCTGACGTCTGGTTGCTCCGTGAGGACGTTTGTCAGCCAACCTGTTTTGTGCTATCAACAATGACGCAAGGGCGTGGGCCTTATTCAGTTCTTCAGTGCAAGCTGTTATAGTACACTCAAACGCAGAGCCTGGCCAGTGTCTGCGTCGCTGCTGTGGAAGAAAACGAGGCAGGCTGATTGGCAGCCGGCCAAGGCGGCATACAAAACACAAAGTGTGGAGACACAGCAAGACTGAAAGAGTGAGAAGGGAGGAGCTTGGCTGAGCTTTTTTATCACAGGCCCATAATTCACTGCCTTGTAAACACTGAGGAAAAGCTGTCTACCAGTACACCGACTGCTCTACGCAGGCACGATCAGAGCTGGAAAAAAGATCTTGCAGCTCAGATCACAGGCATCCAGTCTAGCATAGTTTTCCAGCAGATGCCGAGACTGAATTTCAGCCAAGCTGGTGATTCTGCACCACGGGGCAGTGACAACACAAATCCCTTAACAGTAGGACGACTGCTGCTGGCCATGACCTTTAAAACAAAAGGCTATCTGTCAAACACCTTCAGTTAGACGCAGGCTTCTCAGGGCCAACACAGCACTTTCACACTTGAAACATTTGTGCAGAAACAGTCAAGGCCAACAACTCCACCCAACAGCCTGCTCCAGCGCTTCCCTCAGACATTCAGTCTGAGGGAAGCTTCAACTCACTGATCTGTGTTTAATCGAGATAACTGAGGTCTGGATTTTAAAAGAAAATAACAGCAAGCACAGAGAGAGACTTGATATAGGAAATACACTGGCAGGAGGAAATGGTTCCTGTTGTAAAATAATCTAGTTAGAGGAAGAAGAAAAGACGATAAGCATTCTGTCAGCAGCTCGGAGGGACTACTCACCTTCTCCAGTTGTTGTCCGGAGGTGGCGACAGGTACACCGCTCCATATGGAGAGCTCTCTATGTAGGCTTTTGTCAAGAAAACGAGTGAGTCAAAAATAAAGACACATCAACACAATAAAACAGAGATAACAACAGTCAGAATTAAAACTCATTATAAAAGTTTCTTTTTACTTAAAAAAAAAATATACAGATGTGTTCTGTCTATAAGAAACTGTAAGAAACACTCCGGTCAAAGCCCTGCTTGAGAACATTAGAACTGACCTTCACAAAACACTCAATGAAACAACATTTTAATAAGACATTTTGGTGTATGCATTTTTGCCTTTATACAGATACTGTAGTTTAAAGTAGAGAGACAACAAGAGTGGGGAACGAGAGCAAGGGCATGCCATCCCGGATGGCTGAGAGTTAAACCTGAGACTCCCTGCTGTAATATGCCGTCTAACAACTTGACTATTGGACAACATGAAACAATGGCAGCATTATTTGATTTACTACTGAATGCTGATGCAGAGTTCCTGGCTTTGTCTGCAACAGGGCAGGGTGGCGTTTCTTCTTGCCAACAGTTACTCTTTTAGTGTTTGCGAGTTGAGGTCTTTTGTTTTGGAAATATGGGGTAGCTGCTTAGAAAGAGGGTTTAAACAAATTTAAGCAAAGCCACGCAAGACTGGCGACTGTTCCAGGAGTATCTGTGTGGGCCTCGGATGAATTATTATTGGTAGTGCGGCAGATTTACACTAGAACTAGACGCTTCATGACATTCATCAGTTCTCACACAAAACATAGGACGGGCCCTATCTATGTTACCCTAAAGCCAAACACAATATGTGTTTGTGTTTAAAAAGGAGTAAAGCACACTTTTATAGTTTCTCCAGATACAGGAGAAGAGAGGCCATGATCCAGTCAAACTGGATTAACACCTTTCAACAACTTCAATGGTGGAGTCAACCCCGGAGTGCATGCGGTAAAAAGAGAAAAAATGAATGAACAACTTTCTTCTACAAGAGCAGTGAGCCGACAATAGGAATATCATTCAAAATCATCCTGTATTTCTCTGGTCTATTGGAGCTGACATCACATTTTCATTTTTAAAAATATGCCAGTGTAGTAAGACGGTTAAAAACAGCACTATGTACAGAAGAACTGGTTCAATATTTTCTGGTTACAATCCAATGACACTTGGCTTCAGGTGTCCTTTGATACAGATAACAGGATAAATAACACATTTTATTATACGTTTTTGTGAATTTAAACTAATCATCTACACTAGTCTCAGCATGAGTCTGTATTCATTCTACTGTCATTTACAGTCATGCTAGTTTCTCTTTTCCCTGGTCAAAGTCTCAGTGTGAGTGCACCTCCTCAAACACATGCATGTAATGTGAACAGTGGAGCTGACAAGAAAGGTGAAGAGTGTGTGTGTGTGTGTATATATATATATATATATATATATATATATATATATATATAAAATATGAAGTTGCTCAATGTATCAAACAGTACACCAAACAGAACAAGACAGTGTGCAGAAGAGGCTGACCAGGACTGTCGTCCTTGGATCTTTTCAGTAGTATCAATGCACATGACCTGACTGTGGCTTAGCCAAAAGCAACTGTAATACCTTCAAACTGTGCTAGCAACTGCTACACTGCTGATGACTAAACACACAGAATTGAATCAAACAGTTCAGGCTCATAGTTTCTCCCACTGTCACAATACCAGTATCTCCAACTTTCATAGTCAGGATCAGACTGATATCAAATTTGTCAACTTCTGGAACATCACATTTTTATTTTGAAGGTGCTGTGCTGCCCCTGTTATCATCACTTAATAAGTAAAAGAGTAAGTAGGAGGTCGAGTTTCCAGCCTACAAGTTCAACTAAGCATCAGTAGCCTAGCTGACAGAAAACGCAGATTACTGCTAGATCCTAGTTGGGCAATGATGACATGTCTCCTCCCCCCAGCATTTATTTTATCGGCACAATGGTATTTTTGGCTCTCAGCAGTTCTAACCGGTGTTGTTGACTAAAGCTTCATTTCCTCTACTGTGATATACATTTTTGCTAATGAAATAATCAGATATTAAACAGGAAGGCCATGACACCATGTGACCATGAACCAAATGTGCTTACATAATGACCTCGTGTAACACAGGGCCCTTTCTGAACAACGAAAACCTCATTATTGACCTTTGCACTGTTAGACCTGTGCAGACCACACAAATGTGCATTGCACATTGAACTGACACTATCCACAACTGCTTTTGTTTTAATACTACGAGATCAAACATCAACACAGGGGGGCCCCACCCAGGTTATATATAATTACATTACAGTATACATATGATCTGAATGAAATTAAACTGCAAAGCTCAACTTTCATTAATATTAAATTAAATACAGTTCAGCAATCTATCCTAATATCTTATCCTGTTCTACTACTCGGTGAAGTGATCCCAAATCATAGCTCTTTAATTGTTAAGCGGAACGCCAGAACAATGGTTTACAAACTGGGCTCAACTTTATTGTTTTATGTCAAACAAAAGTGATCAAAAAGGAAGTATGGGTTATATATAGCTGCAAAACATAAATGAAATAGAGAGTATATGTAACTTATATTTTAAAAAACAGCTTATACTCAAGCTGAACGCACTGTTCATACAGCAGTTAATGACGCTGTCGTAAACTTTGGAAGAGGTCTGGTGTGATCCAATCTTTAGCAACACCTGTTTATGACATGTTTTTGCCACTCATTGGTCTTATAAAAGCAATAACAGCAGCAGCAGAAAGAGCAGTGCTGTTTGTTGTGTGTAGATGCTGTGCTGCATACTACAGAGAGAGAGAGACAACGCTGCAAACCATAAACAGACATGCCTCAGCTGGCTTTCCCTTCATGGTGCAGAACTTTTGAGCAACTACTGCAACGTTTGGGAAAAATGGAATGTTGAGTATCAGGTTGAGTGGATGCAACCCATTGTGTGGGTAATGTGACACAACACCACACAGTGTTTCTCACAGAATTAGATTCTATTTGTGGCAGTAGGAAAGCGGTACAAACTTGCATGTGCATGGGGGGGTGAAAGAGTGAAAGGAAGAGCATGGATGCTTTCTTGAATGAGTTATTAGGTGGAGTTATATTTACTTAGTGACAATAAATAAGGGGGAATACAAATAAAATCAGCTGTCTCTCCAGTAAGTGGACAGAATCCAAGTAAAACTTCTTGGACTGCTTTTGGCAGTGCTAGCCCTCAGTGAGCTCACTGGGCCCACATGAACCAGTCCACCTGCAGGTTCTGGTTAGAGAGCCCAGCTCGCTCCAGAGCAGCAGGAAGACAACTTTGGACCTTCTAGAAAAAGCCACTAAATGATATCAAGCACCACCACAACAGCAACTTGGTCAGCCAATAGAGAAGCACAGGATAGGAAGGACTGGGGCTAGCTAGTTAACACTGACTAAAAGGTTCAAAAGAAGAATGAGGGCATCTACTAGCAAATAAATTACGAAAAGCATTGTTACCTCAGATACAAATAATGCAGGAGCTGCTGTTAATATAAATGGGTGGTCTGTCCAAGTAAAAACTATGTCTGGGAAACACTGGAAACATCTACGTGTCCATCTATCCATTGTCTTCCGCTTATCCTTTTCAGAGTCACGAGAGGGCCTTCCCAGCTGTGAGGGGCAAGCGAGTGGCAGGGTACACCCTGGACAGGTTGCCAGTCTCTCACAGGACTAACACACAGACCCAGACAACCATTTGCACTCACATTCACATCTATGGGAAATTTAAAGTTTCCAATTAACCTATCCCCACTAACTGCATGTCTTTGGACTGTGGGAGGAAGCCGGAGTACCCGGAGAGAACCCACGCAAACACGGGGAGAAATATTCTAGAAATATTTCATTTTGGCTTAAAAAGCCAGTGTAGCTAACAATAGAAGCAAACAGGTATCAGTGAAAGTCAAATAAACGTGGATTTGTTTTGGGTTAGTTTTCTTCAACAGGCACTACATCACAAAGACTACGGCTGTTAGGATACTAGAATTTCAAACTTGATACTGATATCCAGTAAATACTTGATACTTCATCCCATTTTCAATACCAAGGGGAAGATTTTGACTCCATCCTGCAACACAAGTAATGATGACTAAATCACACCGCAAAAAAGTTTACATGTTTATTTTTCAACTAATTTTCACAATTATAAGGTTTTTTTTTTAATGCTTATTTAATTCAGGGTAGCAGGAGGGGGCTGGAGCTAATCACAGTTAACACAGGGTGAGAGGCAGTGTACACCCTGGATGGGTCACCAGTCTGTCGCAGAGCTAATAATACTACTGCTGACTTAAAAATTAGATTTAAACTAAGTAAATGGACATTCACACTCCAATGGATACATCAGAAAGCAACTTTGGGTTAGTATCTTGCCCAAGGATATTTGGCATGCAGTCACCCCATAGGTTACACTTGTTTCATTATACTTGAAGTTTCCAAATTTAAGTGAAATTTGGAAACTACATTAGGCTGACGCATCCCACAACAACTTTGGTATTGATTAATATCAGAGTATTGATTTTTTTTGGCAATCCTACTAAATTCAATTACATTATATATCTTTTCTGACTGTTTAAAAAAAAAAGACAAACTAGTGTGACTTCACACGCTGAGGCAAAGAAAAAGCTTCTCTTCAAAAAAAGAAAAAAAAGATCAGCTTATCTAAGTAGAGATAGTGCTGACAGAAGTGTGAACAAAATTCTATTTGATTTAAATCCAAATATAAAAAACTGGTGTGAATGAATCCACATCAAGAAATTAAGAAACTGATGTTCCATTAATTCAGCTGTTCCAATCATCAGTTAGAAGAAGCTACTCTTTTTGTGCGATTGCATCTTGGTTAATAATAACAACAGGGACAGCACATGACAGGCTCACTCTAAAAAGAAATCAGGGCCCTTCTTTCCTGCACTGCAAATTAATTTTTAGGACAGTCTGTCCAAGTTACAGAAGGTGTTCCATTCTCTCATCTCTTAAAATGGTTGCTCATTATTCATGAGTTAAATTCAACCACTGGTTATATTATACATGAACTGCCTACGCAGCTGTTATGCATCCTGACAAACATCGTGCATGTAATTGCTCACTGCTAAAAACAATCACAGTAATTAACTGTGCATTGTAAAATCTTACAAATCCTGAATTATTTCACTGCAGACCGTGAAATCTGCAAGAACGTATAAAACAAAATGACTTCTCTTCTCTTACTCATTCCAACTGTGATGAGACTCCAGGAAAATGGATAATGAAGGGCGTAGCTACAAGTCAAACACTCACCGCTCTATTCCTGCATCTTCACCATAAAAGTCTAATTTACTGCGACACATGCATGCAAAACACACATATGTACACACACCTTCGGTGTGCTCTCAGATTATGCTGAGAATCTCCTACTGTCAATGTCTATTAGGAAAAAGCAATGCACATTGTCTCTGCGTCACACTTTTAATTAGCATAATGACTAATTCTGTTCCTGAGGCTACAAAACATCTGCCTACACTAGTAAGTGTCGTCACATTAAAGCACACTATAAACACAAACCATTAAAAAACAAAACAAAAAAACAATGAAGACTAACCACCTGGAAGCCACAACACCCACTTTCTCATCGTCGATTAACCTTTCACAATGATGACAACATCTGTATTGCACAGAAACTATCATTCGTTCAGGCTTTAAAGGATATCTGCCGGCCGTGTTTGTCAAGGGGTCGGCGATGGGGAGAGTTGATACGGTTGCGGTCCCTGTGGACCCTCTCGACCAGCCCGTGGTGGCGAGTCCCTCTCACCGAGTCCAAACCTGAAGGGAAGCCACCCTGTAAAGGAGACAGCAAAGGGACTGTTCACATCACACACATAAAAAAGGCCATTTCCTAAAATGTAGCAAGCGCTTCTGATACTTAGTGAAAGGTGCTGTATAACTGAGATGACCCGTTTCACATCAGGCGTTGGTAATCATGTTAATTGAGGATGTACACCTAAACAGAACAGACTTAATGTGATCGCTAACACCTTTTACTCTAAAGGGACCTCACTGTGCTCCCCTCTGTTTAAAATAGGATTTGTGGGCTCACAGCCATGGCTGTGTGCCTTAGATGACCAACTTAGGGATATCCCTTCTCTATGACATCTCATGCTGCTGGGCATAGAAAAAAAACTACCTGACACCAAGTATATGGAGCAGTCTGCAGCCTGAGCTACTGTCTGACATAATTATTTGAAACTCTAGCCATGTATTTTAAAAGCTGTACCCAACCTTGAAAAATGTGACAGATAATAGGTCCCCTTTAAAAGTCTACAAACACTGTCAGAGAATATTATGTATCCATGTATTTTCAGCAAATACTGAAATAATAAAGTGCCACAGTGAAATATATGTAATAATAATAATGATAATAATGTATACTTTATTGATCCCCGTGGGGAAATTCCTCTTTCTGCGTTTAACCCATTCACTCAGTGAAGCAGTGGGCAGCCACCAGTTCAGCGCCCGGGGAGCAGCGTGTAGGGACGGTACCTTGCTCAGGGGTACCTCAGGGTAGCCGTTCAGTGGATTCCCCGACCTTCCGATCATGGGGCGACCACTCTACCTACTGAGCTATCCCTGCCCAGTTCAATGTCACATGTTTAACATAAATGTCCAAAGCTGTTTATTCCCTGGCTGAAACCCTGAAAAGAAATGTTACTCAACTATGTTAACATAAAGACCGAACCATCAGTTTTTATACAAGTCATCTTTAAAGTGTCTAGTATTTATGTCTATATATGCAGTTATTTAGCTCTGACCACAAGTATGTGGTCATAGAATGACTGAACATCTTATAGACATTAAAAATGACTGGCAGATAACATAGTGCATCTAGAGAGCAAACACATGAACTAGGGATATCAGAATCAGAATACTTTATTGATCCCTAGTGGAAATTATGTTGGTTACAGTGCTCCAGTACAAACAGTAACAAAAACAGACATTACACGAAGTAAGAAGTAGCACAATATATACATATATAAGTCACTTACTAATAAATATCTGAATAAGAAAGAAGAGCATGTGCAAAAAGGGTGTAGCTATAGCAGTATACAGTGTGTTAGGTGGATAGTTCATGTGCTTTGTGAGTGATTTGTGAGAGCAATGGGTCAGATATAGTGCATAAAGGGAAAACAGTTTACGTTCCATCCAGGCTTTTAAATGCATACGCTGAAACAATGCAACAAGATACAACAGTTCATTGATGATTATGCCGCCCTCATCACTGCTTCTTCACTGCTAATAATAAAAAAGCAAACCCCTCTACCCACCACACCGACCAGCCAGAGACAAGGCTGCAGGTGTTCCCAGAGATACATAAACTCCTACACTTGGGGCAGCAACTTCTTCCCAACTCAGACTGGGCACTCCACCCTCTTCTGCCTGAGAACCAGGGCCTCAGACTTGGAGGTACTAATTCTCATCCCAGCTGCTTCACACTTGGCTGCAAACCGCCTCAGTGCAAATTAGCAGTCATTGCTCGATGAAGTCAACAAGACCACATTATTTACCCAAAGCAGAGATGAGATCCTGAAACAGTTGAACTCAACACCTTCCATCCCTTGCCTGCACCTAGAAAGAAAGCATCTAGAGATTCTATAAAATTACATAAAAATTATGAACAGAGTCACTGATGAAGGGCAGCCCTGGGGAAGTCAAAACCACCGAGAACAAGTCTGACTTGTAGCTAGCAATGTGAAACAAGCTCTCACTGTGGTTGTACGGGGACATGAGATACCCCAACTTCCCAAAGCATCCCCCACAGGACACCCAAGAGAATGCAACTGGATCCCTTCTCCAAGTTTAGTTGTTGTGTTTTGTGTGTCCATAATACATATGGAGATTAGTTGGGAAAACTCCCACAAATGCTTGAATATCCTTAAGAAAGAGCTGATCTAGCCTTCTGAGCCAGAACAAAAACCAAATCGTTTTTCCAGAATCCAAGCTTTGACCAACGGATAGACTCCCCTCTCCAGTACCCTGGCATAGACCTTACTGTACCCAGGATTCCTTGGAATATTGTTGAAATTCTGATTGAGGGTGGGGTGGGATTTAAAGACCTCACTGCCTGAGGCCTCAGCCAGATGCTCCCAATGGACCCTCGCTATATGTTTGGGTATACTAAGCCTGTCTGGCATCCTCTCCCCACTACCAGCAGTAGTGTTGTATCAACTTAATGCATTGGTTAGGTTCTGCATGCTTACGGTATTCAGTTTTGGAGTTTGAGATGTCGCCATAGAGCACTTTAGTGGAGGAATAAATCAATTCAGTATACATATTATCACACCAGTCAACTGAGATCAAGCAGAGAACACACTTTTTCACGTACTTTTCGATTTACATTTCACCAAACTTTTCGTAAAGGTTTATTAATAACACGTGATCGTAGTATTGTGATGTTTGGGGAAAAGCTGGGATTAAATGGGTTAATTCTGTCTGATTAAGTAAGCCTTGGCAAGTATTACATTAAGCACTCTGCACTCATTTAATTGAATTAGGGCTAACAAATGATTACAATCGAGTGAGAGCTAGAAGCCATTTAGTTTGTGGCATTTTGTTCCCAGTAGAGAAGACGAATGCACTCGATCAGTGAGGGAGGCTTTATCCGTCAGTGAGGGGAAAACGTTGACTGCTCCACCTCAAAAGGCTATTCTTTCAGGTAACAAGGACACCTTTACATGAACTTTCTGTATCTTAGGACAGATACTCCTCAGAGAACTGACAGAGATACATGTCCCAGTGTGACAGAAAAGCTCTGTTAGAACTGCAGCATTGATGTTTTATTCCAGTTTTTCTTCCAGTCTGCAGAAACTCGTGTGAATTATTTAATGCTCTCGAGAGCAGCTTGTTTGCACTTCTAAAGATCCAGTACACAGTTTTGCTGCTTTTGCAGTTGAACTGCACATCAGAAGTGGGCATCAAACACAGCTGGCCTTGAAAAACCCCTCAATAAAAACGAGATCTCACACATGATGGACTGCAATTTCAAGGAAGTCAGACATCTTTTTCTTTTTTCTGTTCTTTTAATAATAAATCTTCTTTAGCTTAACTTCAAACCAACTAAAATCTCCCTTGTTTCTGTACCAGTATGTCTTGAGGCCATGCTCAAACTGACATCAGCACTGTGAGGAAAAACTACAGCCTCCTCAATAGGTTTGAACAACAATGCTGCACTGATGCAGCTGGAGCACCAATGTAGAGCTCCACCAAGACCAAACATACATACATACATAAAGAAAGAAAGAAAGAAGGCTTGTCTAGTGAAAGAGTTGAATTTGGCTCAACTGCACATTAATTGGCCCAAGTGAACAATCTAATGTAATACTTACCATGACCTGCCTGTTTACATCAAAGACACAGTGGAAAGAGGTGCAGTTTTTATAAACTGGTTTATAATTATAAAAGCCATCTTAACCTCCTAGGACCTGGCGTCCACATATGTGAACATCACATTTTGCGTTGTCTGGACCAAAATACTAAATTTTGCTCTACAAGGGCCTGATGTCCACTTACGAGGATGTTATACCGCTACTGTTTGGGAAGTTGGGGTATCTCATGTCCCCGCTACTATCTATCTATCTATCTATATATATATATATATATATATCAGGTAATTCTTTGTTTTTACACTCATCAGGTCCTAATCAGCCCAAATAGCAAAGAAAAATTAAAAATGCATGCCATGAAAGAGTTTGGGTCTTAGGAGGTTAAATTGTATTTTATCATTTTAGTCTTACCTAAAACATTATGCCTCAGCAGCAATCGCATTTATTTCATGCAGTTTTGGAAGTTCATGGTTTGAAACCCAGTAAATAAAGAAAAGGTACAAATGTAAGAAAATAGGCTGTGACTGCACTAACCCTGAAATAATGAGTATTTTTGTCAAATCTATGGGCCACACAGATTTTATACCTACCTTATCAAGTCCATGATATTTCATTTTGCTTAAAGTCTAAGAGGTGTTATTATATTTTGAATGCAGTCTGTGTGGGTGCTGTATATTTTGATAGTGACGAGCTCCCACCTGAAATTCAGTGCTGGTGTTGCCGATTTGATTGACGTTGGGCAGAGAGCCTCCGTAGTACTGCGCCCTTGACTGAGACAAGCGAAGCTGCTGGATCTTCTGAAACTGGACCTGCGAGTCAAAAACAGGGTCAAAAACAAGTAATGAATGTGAGTTTTGATCGTCTGGGCACGTAGCCTTCATAAGTTCAGAGAACAAGTTCTGAATGAGAAATGAATTTGAGCTACCCAATCTTATAGTTTCCCACAGGAACAGAAGTTGAACTAGATATTGTACTTCAATTTCTGCAATATCCTGTGAATGTCTAAAATGTCACTTGGGTCCCACTACTGTTATACCGTCACTGCTCCTCAAATTGCATTTTTTTTTTCTTTGCATGTCTCATCAAATGGATTTAGAAGAAAATGGATTTATAGTTTTCAATCACTTTGAAACAATATCATAGTGCAAGCAGCCACTCCAGATGCTTTAGAACAGCTGTGGTCTTATTGCTTTTATTGCTCTTATTATTCAATCTGATTTTACCATGTGCATTTTGGAAGCAAACAGAGAGACAGGCGTAATGTATAAATGCATTAAAAAACAATTTTTCTGATTAAAAAGGCAGCCATATTTGCAATCCACTGAACACTGGGGACACATTCTAGGAAATGGGCAGCTTGGCTTCGACATTAGCAGCCTACTGCAAAGATGCCACAATGATTACCTCGCAGAAAACAGAAGGCAGCTTGTTCTGCCAAGGTAAACAGAGCCAGTCCTTAGCTGTGATCAGGGATAGGCAAATCAGAGGGGCAAGCTTTCCTTAAACCGCCGAAAGGACAAAATTTAAATTTCAAAGACTGGCCTTGTTTGATTGTATCATATTGTATAAGAATTTACAAAGAGATTGTGAAGTTGGCAAGAAATTCGGGGCGAGCAAGGACCACTGGACTAAAAACCTTATCTTTTGGCACAAAATGTATCAGTTTCTGTGCAGTAACTGGGGAGAAAAACTGTTCTGATTCAGCACACGCAGCAGAGCAGCTGAGCAGACAGCGGTATTTTTGTTTAGAGGTATTGGCGGTCAGTAACCAATGGGTCTGTGTTATACACGACTAAAAAGTTGGTAAAGATGTGCTTCCTCAAGCCAACTCAGAAACTGTTATTGGTAAATGGTAAAATGGCCTGTATTTGTATAGCGCTTTACTTAGTCCCTAAGGACCCCAAAGCGGTTTACACTACATTCAATCATTAGGGTTGCCAACAACTGGTATTTTATGTCAGTTGGTTTCTAGTCCCAAATTTCAGTAACACTGATTTTTAATGTAGGACACATCAAAAAATATTTCCCTCTCTTATTAGAGTGTCTGTGTCAGCCTTTATATAACATCTTCATATTTTTATGGATTTGAAGGATGCAAACTTTCTGCAGCAGAGCTGCTGAGAGAAGGCCTGAGTCTCTTGGTGTACTCCGTACTATGCAGAATTCTGCAGAGCTTCTCGGGGGTTGATAGTAAGACTTTATGGTTGGTGTAAATGCTGAAGCAGCTATTTCTAATTTCAGTTGTTTGCATCAAGTGTGCCCTGTGGCCTGGCCACCTTCAGCCTCACTGACTGGGCTTTTCTGTCTCATAGAGGTCACTTACAATTCACATCTTATGGCAAACTTAACTCGGTGTTAACCACATCCTCTTTGACTGGCCATTCAGGACTCTCCCTCACATAGAAAGAGCCCATTGTCAGTCGATGGAATGAGAATAATGTAAAAAGGCCTTTATATCGTCCCAGGAGACACTATTTTTATGACATGGAATGCATAGGGTTTATAGTACCAGGAAAATGAGCTTGTAAACCCTTTGAATTTTCCAGGTTTAGAGTACAGATTACTCAGAAAATGTGGTCTGATATCATCCTAGTCACAAATCTAGACAATCTAGCAAATAATACACAAACAGTTGTACATTTAATGTCTTAGGTGTCTAAGAAAACTTCCCATCTCAATTTTGAAGTAATTATTCCTGCAATTGCATCCAGGCCTAAGGTAGCAAAGCACCTCCAAACCGTATTTCTTCACACCTGGGATGAGGCTTTAGTATTGGTGTGTAGATATGTTTAACCACTAAACAACAAGTGTGTCTTTTTTCAGACAGAGCAGCTGACCTAAGATCGCTACAATTAGGAGCCATTACCAGCTTCCAATATTAACGTCAAGAAATAACAGAAACTTTTTCATCTATTTTTTTATCATTTTCTTTTTTTGTGGCATCACATGAGAATCACCGTCTTTTTTGAGTTAAAACTCAGAATTACGTTCTGATCATCTTTTCAGTTATCTAGCACAGTTCCAAGAGTACATGAGGTTGTCACATTAGGGATGTTCAACGACATCTGCCAATAGCAGCCTTATTGACTTCTGTTGGCCTAAAGACAAATGTGGTGACACTGAAATAGTGTAATAGTGTAATATCAGAACATCATTGTTATAGCAACCCAATGAGTTCCCTAGTGTGCATAACAAGGCAAACCCAGGAATGTCTGAGAGCAAGAGCTGCTTGCCAGACTCTGACAACAATTTAAAAAGAGCGCTACATAGCAACCTCCAACAAAGCACAGCACTTTGGAAAATAAAGACCAAAATAACAAGCATGTTTCACCCCTTGCAGCAAAAATAAAAAAACACAGTCGAGTGCAACCAGACTACGAAGGAGGAAAAGATGCTACCAGCAGCTAATGTCCAACCCAAATATAAACAAATGATTCAACCGAGCATGGCTGGAGCATCGCCTGTCATATGGAGTGCTGGTTGCAGTCCGTGTGACAGGAAGAGCAAACGACAGATGGAAATTACTGATGTAGTTGCATAGTGGAGCTGTGAGCAACAGTTTAAAACACTCAAACCAACGTTCAACATGCCAGGCAGAAAATAGTTTCACTTTCAATGTTCTTTTGTGGCAATATTTTCCCGGCTGCTGAAGAGTTACAAGGTTAGTTACTGTTATAAAAAGTGTTAAGCAGTTATTTTATACTTTTACTTAAAATTTCCTGAGAAAACACTACCCAGACTACTTCTGTGCTTACATTTTGACTTATGCTGTGTCACTGGATGTTTTGGATACTTTGCTTTGTCACTACTATTGCACTACAAACCTGCTGCTGTTCGCAACTTGTTAAACTAGATTTACACTTTGAATTAGGTACTGTCATCAGTGACAGTTCACTGGAAAAGGAAGGCACACTGTAAAAACACTGTAATGCAAGTAACAACATAATTGTTACAGCGATGTAATTACTGAACAACATACAGTAATGTGTTACTTTACCGAGTTGCGGAAGGATGTAATGTGATTACAGCAATGTGTTACTCTAATTGTTACGTTGCAACCCAACACCGGTCATCACACGTTCACAAGTATACAAATGTGACAAATCAAGAAAGTGAAGCGAGGCACTGACTGACACAAAGACTGAGAATATGTAACTAACGTGCCGACATTACGAGCCTCTTTAGTTCACCCCAGTCTGACTTCTCTTTTCAAATTCTTATTATATTAGACAGTAAGCATCAGGTTGAACCTGTGAAAGCATTTTAAAGAAATACACTGACAATGTGTAAACTCAGCAGGGTCACACAGAACTCATTTCTGAACAAGAAACTCCTTCAATGTTCATGAAGCCGGAGCGTGTCCAGAAGGGGGCCTGGAAGGCCAGCCACCAATGCCATCAGCATATGGTAGTGTTACTCTTACAATGCCAGCACCAACGGGTGAAAGCAGAGTCTTGGGAAAAAAGCACTCATGTACTTTTCTGAAGTCCACTTTTACTTCACTGGCACTTTAAGTACTTCTATGTCTCTACTTCTACTCGACTATAACTTAGATAAATATATTGTACTTATATTGTAACATTTAGTTATGTCTTATTTTGCATGTTTAAAAATATAACTCTAATGACTGATGCTTTGTAAATACACTTTATTTATTTGTGATTTAAAAATAAATCCTGTGGGGCCCCCCCTCTTCCCCTGTGCCACCCCATTCAAGAAAAATCCTGGAAACGCCCATGATCAATAGGACGAGTTTTCAACGGGTGGTGCAAATATTAAGGAGCCAATTTCCCGATTCCTGTCTCACCGCTGACTGCAGTTTAAAAAAATACTGTACGTCAATGGCTGCACCCCAAGTCGCAAGTTGCTTAATATTTGGCTCTTGAGTATAATTACATAAGCCGAGTATCGACGGGTGTGATTTAGGGCTGCTCAAGAGAAACGAGAAGTACAGGTTGAATACCAGAAATCTCCGCCGGCAGATGAAGCCTGACAGCTCCGGTGTGAATGAGGTACATGACCACATCCGTGTAGAAGACAAGAGAGCAATAAATGTCAACAAGCTGAAAGTGAAGCGCATTTACCCTTGAGACAGTGAGGTCCGTCATCAGCTGTTCAAAGGCCCGCGTCTCCTCTGCTTGCTTCTGGTTGTGCAGCGCTATCTTTTCGCTGAACTTCCTGGGGTTCGAGCCACCTGTGCCCGGGGAGCTGGACATGGTGCGGGCCGCAGTTAAACAACTTCAGCTACTTCTGTTTGGGGGGGGAGTGGAAGACTGTGCTGGTGGGGTCTTATTTTGCAAAGTCTCTCAGCAAGCGTTGTAGCAAACCCATGAGAATTTTAAAAGCACACCTCGCGTTATTGGTTAAACCAAAGTCACTTCACAGGCAGCTCGGCTGGCTGCACTGTCTCAGTGTTTTTACAAGACAGCAGGCAAGCTAACGCGGCTAGGCTAGTATTCAAAGCTCCCTTTAATAAAAGTTGTTTACATGTGACTAAAAAGCCGACAAAATAAAGACTTTGCAAAGTATATATTTGCTCTGACTTTCTAGGCAAATTGCGAGGCGATAACAGGTTAAAGTTAAGCTGTAACTTCACGCTGACACTGTTCCAGCGAACCACTTGTTTGAATCTAACGTTAACATGGCGTTAGCTGTCACTGCTAACATAGCGTTGGAAGTGAACGGAGAGCAACAGCGTCAGCTAGTTGGCTAAGCTACTGTCAGTGCCATTTTAATTCCGACAAATGCACTTTATCGGCTTCTCGACATCTGCCCGCTGTCGGTATCTTTTAAAGGAAACTTCCACCTAAATATTTACAGCTGCGGTCAGAGAAAGTTGATAGCCTCGTTAGCTAAATCTCTCCACTACTGCTAGTAAAGCTGACCCGTAGTTGACCAAAGGTTTACTCGCCGAATTGTATTTCAACAAGTTTCCGCTCGTTTTGCATAGACTTAGCTGTAGTTCCACTTTGTTTCCAACAAAACTGGGGGGGGGGGAAACAGCCGCTGAATATTCGCAAGTGACGTGAGGATCGCAATCCACAGTTTGACACTTTAGCTGATATGACAGCGCTTCGGAGTCGACTCTAGTGTTAATCCATGGACAGTAGAGAGACCTCAGACAAACTCCAGCCGAACGACTCCATGAAGATAAACAAACAGCGCCGACAGAAAAAAAGGTGGTTTCCCCGTCGCCGATAAACCAGAAGTCTTCTCGGAAAAAATGTTTTTAGCTTATTCGCCCTCGGTTGAAGGAGCGAGTAACAGCAACTCACATCGGCTGGCTTGTTATCCTCATACTACTGCGGGAAAAACATTACCTCGTCAAACGCGGTGTCTACCTGTGGTATCCACAGGGCGGCGACAAAGTCACCACGTCCTGTCTATCTTACCTCACCTTGACTTACCCAGGCGCCGCAAGAACAAAACAAAACATGGAACATCACTAGGTATAGCTATAGATCAAGAAAATTACTTCTGTGCTTACAAGATTTTCTTAAATCCTCTATTTAGATATGCAAATATTGCATTTATCAAATTAATTTTCATGTTTCTATGAAAAGTAATAAAACAGTTTCTTGGAATAAACCATGTACAAATCGTGCTCTGAAATATACATGAACGATCCTAAAGTTTTTAAAAAAGTAAGAGAGAAAACACCCTTAAAATATACTTCGTGAATGAATGCACCATAAACATGATGAGTACACTGTGCTCTACAATTCACCTATTAGAAATCTATATTTTGCACATATTATGATGGAAAGTAAAAGAATTCAGGTGCTGGACTGTCCTGTGCACATATTTTTTCTTTTGAACAAAAGGTTCTGTAAATCAGAATCTTAATGATATGTGAGCAATCCAATCAGTAAAACAGAAAAAGTTTGGTGTATGTCTCAGGTTTGTCCAGGGCACCCACTTTTCAAACACACAGAAACATCTGTGCAGAAAAACTACATGCTGCTGTCAGATCCTGCAGACAGCCAAAATACTGATAATACTCAGCATTTATTTACAATACATCAAATTACTGAAAAAAAATGCAGGACGCTTTCATGAGTAAAACAAAGTATGACACATTTACAAATCCAATTCCAAAAAAGTTGGAATGTTGTGTATAACAGATAAATAAAAACAGAATGCAGTGGCTCATAAAACCATATCTTGTGCACAATAGAATTACTCCGTAAACTTCTGGGTAGAGAGACCAGCTGCTGAAATTTTGGGAAATGAATGCCGAGCCATTCTTGTCTGATGCAGTTGCTCAGCTGTCCTGGTTTGTCTTTGTCATGCCTTTCGTTTCATGATGTGTTAAATGATTTCAGTTGATGGAAGCTTTGGAATGCAGGCAGGCAAGTTTAGCACCTGGACTTTCCTATTGCAACGCCATGCTGTTGTAATAGATGCGGTACAGGATTTTGTCTGGATGGGAGCTCCAAATCCTGTTTATACCTTTCGGCACTCATGGTACCTTTCCAGATGTGTAAACACTAATGAACCCCCATAGTGCAGATAACCAGAAGGTCCCCTTCCTCTTTATTCCAGAGGCTGTAGCGTCCTTGTATTCCAAAAAGAATTTCAAATTTTCTATTTGTCTGGCCACAGAACAGTTTTCCACTTTTCCTCAGTCCATTTTAATGCAGGAACTCCAGCAACACTTGAAGGGAAGAGGAACAACTTTATTGACTGATGACCCTGATGAAGGCGACAAGCCGAAATGCGTTGGTCAGTCAATAAAGTTGTTCCTCTTCCCTTCAAGTGTTGCTGGAGTTCCTGCATTGTGATTTTTTCATCCTCTTCACGCACCTTAGAAGTAGGTGAAGTTGTGCCAGAAATTTTTGTTGTGACTCAGTCCATTTTAGGACAGCAGTGTTTCTGGTTCATGTTCACGTATGGCTCTGTCATCGCAGAGCTTTAACCTGCATTAGTGGATGACACGGTGAACTGTGTCCACGGACACTGATTTCTGGAAGCGTTCCTGAGCCCACGCGGTAACTTCCATGACAAAATCATATTAGTTTTAATGAAGTGCCGCTTGAGGGCTCAGAGATCACAGATGCCCAACAATGATGTTCAGCCCTGCTCCTTGCACAGAGAATTCTTCAGCTTCCTAGAATATTTAGATATTATTACATAGTATAGATGATGAGATCATCAAAGTCTTTGCAATTTTGCAGAGAGGAACAGTATTCTGCAATGGTGAACCTGTGCCTCTCTAAGATGCTCTTTTTATACTCAGTCATGTTACTAAGCTGCTTCTAAATGTTACTTTTCCAGCGTTTTGTTGTGGGCGATCCAGCTTTTGAGGCATGTTGCTGCTGCCGCAGTCAAAATGGACTGATAGTTTTCTTAAAGTGTTACGTTTTCCCCGCTTGATGTTTTCTATTTAATTGTGAATAAAATGTAGGTTTCAGAGATTTGAAAATCACCATACTCTCTTCTTATTAACATTTTACACAACATCCAAACTTTATGGGAAGTGGGGTTGTAATTTTACTAAACATTCCTTTTAGTTGTGTGCGTAGTGGAGGTGGGTTAAAATCAGTCCCGTTTACAAGTGGTTGTAAAATAAAAGGGAAGGCTTATTTGGGAAAACGCATTCTCTTCCTGCATGAAAACCTGTAAGATTAAGAAAAAGGCAGTGCATTGGTAGAGCTTTATTCTGAAACTGGAACAAGCACATTTCATCAAATGAAGAACAAATAATGAAGACAGCGCAAGGTGGCCACCTCCGATCAAAGTGAGTCTACATGAGAAGGAAAACTGATTCCACCAAGTCTGCACAGATTTTCAGCCTCGCTGAAACAATCGCTTCAACGACCACTCAAACGCCACGACGTGACAGCGCAGAGTGACATCTAGTGGGCCCACAAGTTAATGTAATACTGCACACACACTCGAGCTCGTTCGGGTGATCCGTTTTAGGTTTTGCAAACATCAGCTCCAGCAAAATGCAGACTGAAAACATATAAAATATAAATAAGGGCGACTAAGTATTTTCAACGCTAGAAAAATTCTCAGTATTTAACATCTGCTCAGCTTACAATTCCAAATCCCATCTTGTGTTTTACAATTCATTAGGCATCGTGTTGTGCTTACCCATTTTGTAATGTAACAATAAATCGGTTCTACAAGATAAAGAGAAAATGACAGATTAAAAAAAAAAAAAGAAAAGGAAAAGAATGATTTCCAGTAAGTCATCCGAGAAAGCCAGCAAAGCAGCACATCTGCCCACTTTCTTGTGATTCCATGTTTCTCTTGCTGACGAACGCGGGACCAGAAGCAGAAATGCATGGAAGGTCAGTTCTGAGAAGCGCCAGGGCTGTAGTCACCACCAGCTCAGTCCAGTTAAACAAAATAACTGACCCGTCTGTAGAGACGGGAAAGGCCACAAAGCCAGATCAGCACCAGTGCAGGCTGGATTTCAGAGGTTATCTGTTATACTCCTGCAGCAAATTACGACACTTACAGCTCAATATTAGAATTGGACATTCTCGTGAAATGCCGTGTCTGATGTCACTTTGTCTCATACATAATAAAATGGTAATGCCAGGAGAAGATGGTCAGAGAGAGAGAGACAGTTACAGTGTTTTCATAATAAAACACACAATCAAAAATATGGAGCGCATCGTTTTTTGTTTTCTTTCAGTTTTTCTTCACTGCCTGGCGTCCTCCGCCCACAGACCTGGACTTTACAAAGTGCCGTGTCGTGTACTACAACCCTGCTGAAAAGTACGCATGCACTTTGACATTGATGAAGATGTTCATCGAGCTTCTCTCAGTCAGGTGAGCGGATGAACTAACAGCTGAAAAGACGTAACACTCTCTTTACATTAAAAAAAAAACATAGATTTATTCTAAAAAGAAAAAAAGTGTAAGCCCATGCACAACATATTCAGAATATTTAGAGCAAAACAACAACAAAAAAAAGAAATTACAAATCTTAAACCTCTGACCGAGCCTCAATTAGAGATGAGGCACTAGGAAAAAAACTTGGGTAACGGAGGTTTTCCATTAAGAATAAAGGACAATACATATCCATGTAATAAAACATAATGCATAAACTTGTATAGGCACACTGGAGAAGTGCTGGAGGAAATGTGAAGGTAAGAGAGCATGGTTCCGGTTTAGGGCTTTAAAGCAACCCTCAGAGCGGGTTTTGTGGTTTAAATTCAGTGTCTGTAGCCCTTTTTTTCCCTCTTTTTTTTCTATTTCCCATAAAATTTCTTGTTGAGAAGGAAAATGAGCAGGTTGACGTTAATGGTGGCCCGGTCGAAGAGCTTCATCACTGCCACGCCTTCATACTGCAGCTGGAGCAGATCCTGTAAAACAAAAACTCAAAGAGCTCAACCAAAAGACTCAACAGGAACACGTCACTGGTGAAGCTACTGCGAGAAGAGCCAACGAAGCTGAAAAAGGGAACAGTACCTGATATTCTAACTGTAATGTCTCCAAGTGGACGCCCATGAACTTGGCCTTCACGTCAAACACTCCGACAGTCTCTGATGGAGAAATTTCAAAAATGGCATTCTTGAACCTGCGATGAGAAAAGAGCAGAAGACGGGTGTTTTAAGCAGAAAGGAGTGGAATGGCAGATAAGAACATACATTTCTACTGTGAAGACTTCAAACCTTGTGTTCATTAAGCTAAATCTATACGTGATCAGCTGCACAACTCACTGGTTGGGCTGCAGGTCCTCTATGGAGATCAGCACGCCCTTTTCGTGCAGGCGGGCGGCTGTGTATTTCTGAGAAACCTGTTTGCTCTTCTTAGCCTTGTTGTCGCCTGGTTTCTTTGACAACCTGAGAAGAAAGACACACAAGTGTACAATAGAGAATGAAAGGAGCTCTCAGCACAAACTTCAAGGCTCACTATTGTATTCTGGGCTGTGACATTCAGACTTTAAAAACACTGAAGCGAATGATGCACAGTCACCATGTAGAAGACTATGCCTCACAAGTCGCCTACATGCACTTAAATGGAGGAAATGAACAAACCCTTTATGTTATATGTAACGATAGCGATTTCATCACATTCACATAGTTCAAATGGCCAAAAGACGCATTAAAAGACACAAACCAAACAAAAAGACAGCATCCTTGATTTAGATTTGACTGAGCAGCCCACACTACTGCCTGTGTTTCTGTTATGGGTGGATAGATTTTAACCACCGTCTTCGATTTAACCATGAGCCTCAAACATCAACTTGTGTTAACGAACCCTCACACTGAGAATCGCTGATGATGAGAACTGGATCTGAAAGCTGGGCAGCAGCCGCCATTTCCAAGCCTGAAGGTTGCACATCAGGTCAAGAGCATGTTCAGTTTTTGCTTTTTTGTTTTGTCCCCACCAGGTCTGCCTGTCAAGGTAGAGTTTGAGCCGAGGGAAGACATGTGGCACAATCAAGGGGTTTCTTTGCCACACCAACAGTAAGAGGAGATGCCGGGGTAGGCCAAGAACTCATTTTTGATTAACTCACTGAGCGTCTCAGGATCCCCCAGGAAAAGAGGATGTCTACCAAGCTTAACCTGACTTGAACCTTCAGAGGCAACAATGGTCCATTAAAAAAAAAATATCAGGCAGGTATAAAACACTCCCTGATTTGAGATTTAAAACCAAAAACAAGAAGGAGTCTAAGGACCAGTGTGAGACACTGGCTCCTATTTTTGGTTTTGAGACAAATCAGACATGAGCTATAAGCTCATCTGCGGAGGAAAAGGATACAGGATGTGACATTTTCAGGTCATGTCTGAAGCAAATTTACACTGGACGTTTGAATGGAGCTGACAGGATGGTTTCATACATCGTATTGTGGTTTGCACTGACAAACGGACAACTTTTCCAACATATAGGTGACAAACTTTAGCTGTACTGTATCCCCAACAGCAGTGCAGGACATGACAGCGATGGCCGGTATACAGGAGTGAACACAGGTGAGAAATGGCAGACACTGAAGGTCACTCACTTGCCCTTGCTGGCCAGGTTGTCCATGCAGGTCTTGATATACTGATTGTAGGAATCGATCTGCACGTTGTAAAAGTTGGTCTTTGAATTCAGGGCGGCGTTGGTCTGCTGAAGCTTCACCAGCTCGGCTTTCCTACGCTGCCGATACCGTCTCTGATTCCTGATGTCCTGCAGACATGTGGCATTGAAATGACAACCCGTGAGGCAGCCTCTCTTTTATTTGTCCACTTCAAGAGACTAGCGGTTTATTTTACCTTGGCGATGTCATTGATGAGGTCCTGATAGCGGTTCTCCGGATGAACCTTCCCCAGCTCTGCCAGCCTCTGCAGATTACTCTTGATCTTGTCCTTCTTGCCTTGCAGGGTCAGGCTGTCGTCCACCACCGGTTTGACCTGCTTCATCTTCTCTGGCGTATTGGCATCTCTGATTGCTCTCCTCTGCATGGCTCGCTGGTATTCTGCCTCCTGCAGATTACGTTCAGAGTCTTTAAAACTGTGATTAACAAAAATGTCAGCAGAGTAATACTGTTACACTAGTTGTAGTGGGGTTTTTTTAATTTCCCATAAACTTCACTCCTTTAGATTGAAAGAGGATGTTACCAAATAGATAGCTATTGCAATTTTGTGTTTGTAATTCATCAACTACAGGACAAAGAGTCATGTCTAAAAAGTCAGTTCCTGTTTTGGGTCATAAGGCAGCTCAGTAGTTTTCCGCTCAGATAAAATATGCTGAGTAGACATGTCTCAAGGCCAGCTGTCATCTGGTGAAATATTGATTTGGTTACAGTCATCACCGATTCAGATTACTGAGAGTTGGTGCAGAAACACAGTTCTCTTAATCTACGGCATCATGCATCTCACTCCCGACCTGCTCTGGGCTGGCTGTTGAGTCCAGGATCTCGGTCAGAGTCTCCCCAGGCTGGAACCGGATCACATCCACAATGAGCCTCTTGGTGCTGGAAAGAGAAAAACAAAGACGGAGATGTGAGAAATCAAAGAGATCTGACAAACAGCAAGTCGTTGACTGGGAGTCTGCAGTCTGAACTCACTTTAGCAGGAGCGTCTTTGCATCCATCTCAGCGTTGGCCTCACCGGGGACATCAAATTTATTAGTGAGAGTGAGCGACACTTCGGTCTTGCCCATCAGCTCTTTGCTGGGGTCGTCAGCGGGGAGAGGATTTTCACCTGAGTGCAACAGAAAGCAATGAATTAAAAGGCAGCTCAAAGATACGTAGACTACTGAGGAGTTCCTGACTGCTCTCACATCTCTGACCTGCAGAGTCAAGGCAGGGTTTAGACATTCACAGCAGAGCAGACGTTTCAGACAGAATTATTGTTCATGTTAAGCATTTTGTGTTTTTACACAAAAGTTCCCTGCCAGGATATTTTAGGCCAGAAGAAGTCAAAAAGCTGGGATATGAAAACCAAAGAGTCATGTTGGAGGTACATTTCTGTACATTAAGAGGAAAATGTTCTGTGACTACGTTTTAAGGTGGAGCCACACTCAGTGGCACATTTGAAGTTGTTTACGGGTCCACACTACCAACATTTAGTGTCCCGTAAACTGAATCATTTAGTTCACCTTGGAAACTTGACCTAGTCAGACGCTTGCTTCCTGACAGGGTCTTATTAGTCACAACTATTTTTGACAGGGTTTTTTGGGGGGAATGTTTTTCAGTTTTTGTTTCTTGTACTTTTGAAATGATTTAGAAGTTTTCAACTGTTTCTTGGATATTTTATATTTCTATAAATGTCTTTAATTTTCTTTCTGTGAAGCACTCTCTAACCTTAAGCGCTACAACATTATAGTCAACTTCACATACTCGTTCTTGTGATTTCACCCTCCCTGTGATCTTTCTTTGAAGATCATGTTTTCAGTCTTGTTGTCATCACCCTGTCTGCTTTGCCACCCAGATAGTGTGAATACACACCTCAGACTAACACACTGTAACTAGTAAATGTGAACATATGTAATTCATGCCGCGTTAAATAATAAAAACATACCGTATGTGTACTTAATGTACAGAGGCATTTGTTGTTGTTTGGCATCAAGCTTAAAACCCATAATAAGAATGAGCAAACATTAATGAACCTTAGGTCTTTTAAATCAAATAATTAATAAATCTTTTAAACCACAGTTTACCACGTGGTTTATTTTTGTTCCAGTGGTTTTGTTTTTTCTTATTACTGTTAAGAAATTCCTAAATATTTCAAAAAATTACAAAGCTCACCAATGAGGGACTCCACAGTGGGAACCTCGCCTAGGTCCTCAAGCAGCTCATGGATGGGGTCATTGTGCTCTGGAGCGATGGCATCCTGATGGTCCAGCAGCAGCTAAGGATAAAAATTAAAATACAAGTACCCTATCAGTACTCGTACTGTACAAGCGAAACATTTCAAAAACATCTTAAAGCGAGCGCTTTGGCACGTCAGTCTCAGTCAGTGACTTAAGGCTGAGAGATTTAAAAACACGTAAATGGATGAATGAGGTGATTCAAACTCACTGTGTGAGTGTTAATAATTTCTCCGATGGAGATGTAGATGACAGGTTTGGTGACTGTGACCAAGTCTGAGTACTGATCCACGTTGAACTTGTCTTCGAGCGAGGGGACATCGCATGCTGCCAGAAAGAAGCGCCTGTGACAGAAGACAGAAGGAGAATGTCACGAGGAACATAAACAGTAATAAAATAAAAGCTTTGGTTATTATTTAGTTGATCTACATGCACATTTTCATAATCATATCAGACCTGAACTTCTGGTAGGAGGTGCTAAGATATTCGTTGATGGGATTGAGATGGGCGTTATCTCCCAGAAACATCTTGTTGGAGGCAGCGTGCTGCAGCATCTTGGCCACAGAGCCCAGGTTCCGTCGCTGCTCAGTGGTTAGCTGACCACCAGCAGACATCTCAATGATGTCAAAGGCATCAGGAGCCACGATGGCTGGGTTCATGTAGCGGTAATACAAAAGGTTGCCCACAATCTGAAAGTTTAAAAGTAAACAAGTTGCTCGCATATAATGATCACCAGCAGAAAATCCGGCAGCATTTCAAAGCTTTGTGAGTCTTTATTATGATGAAAACTATCAGAAAAAGAAACTTTGGTATCTAAAACCTCAAAGACTGGAAAACACTAACTGAGCAACATGTATCAACAGGTATGACTTCATCAGATTAAATGTTAATTATATAGAAAGCAGGCATTAATCCAAGACTGTATATGCTGTTGTGGTTGGAACCCCTCTACTTTAAGATCATTAGTCACGAGGGTAATAAAAAGACTCCCAGGATAAGTGCTAGATATGTGTATCATGCAGAAGAGCGCTTAAAAGTAAAAGGAAAAAGTTGAGCAGTAAGAGAAGGAGAGCCAGAAGAGTGGCATGGCTCACCTTCATGTCAGCAGAAGCCCGTAGCGTGGAAAGAAAGGATGAGGCTGGTTGGTGAGGCGGGGAGAGAAGAGCAACAGCAGAGTAAGGAGAAAAAAGAAGGAAAGAGTGTGAAACAAACAGTGAAAGTAGAGCAAAGAAAATGATTGACGAAGAAGGCTGGAGAAGAGAAGCGATGCTTATGAAAGATCCAGGTCAAAGGGCAGGTCAGAATGTGAATGACTGAGCTGTATGCAGAGTGTAGTGCTTTCTATAGGCTCAGTGTAACATGGTTGAAAATGTGATGTTCTTAGGGCCACACATCTCTGTGTCAGTAGCACTGTTGTTCTGCCTGAAGTACTACTGTCAGTTTTACACTGACCTCACGGCACTGACAGCATAGGTACAATGTTTGGAGGGAACTGGGAATTCTTTGTGATTTGGGTGAACCGAAATACGAAAAAGGGACTAAATGTCTTCATTCTCAGCTCCATGTTTTATTCTTGAACTTGACTAAATTAGTCTGCATGATTCACGGTTCAAAATAACACCTGCTGGGTGTTAGGATAGTGCTGCAGGTCTTCCTGTCTGAAACAAAACATTTAAGCTCCTTCTCCCACCATTCGAGATAACTTTCTCCTGATTGGCTGCCCCTCATGGATAAAACAAGAGAAAACACACCAGGTTTCCTTGAAAAACAGAGAAGTCCAGCATGCCCAGCATTAAGCTTGCAAATGACAGATGCAAACCTTGAGCAGCTCATCCTCTGTAGCATCTGGGAACTTCTCATGCAGAGTGTCCTTCAGCACTTTGGAGATGAACCGCATCCCGTATCTGAGACAAAACACACAGATGCTGTGACACAAGCCAGAGTTGGGCGTTGAAAAAAATAAACTAAAAGCCTCAGCTGAATGTGTATAAATGTGATCCGAACAGTGATGTTGGGAGCAACGTACGGAATCTTTTCCACAGATACGATTATGGCAGACAGGAATTTGTCAGTGATTGTCTTCATGTTCTTGATGGAGGCTTCCAGTCTCGTCCTCACCTCCTCGTGGCTCATGGCCTGCTCTGGAGTGACGTCATAAGGCAGCTTACTGTAAACAACAGTATGAGGGAGGACGGAATAAAATAAGGTTAATATAGCTTCATATGTAAGGTACTGTTATGTAAAATGCTGTTATTGCTACGTTGCAGGTGATTACTCTGAGTTTTCAGAGAACACTGTCAAGACATAGATGCTGGAGGACAACTCCATCTCCACGTCACCTGGCCTCTCCAGTCTGAGACTCCATCTGGTTCACCCAGCCCTTGTAGATGTCTACTGGGTCGGTCTTGATGTTTAGCGTTTTGTCATCCATAATCTCCTTGACAACTGGTGCCAGGATCTGCCGCAGTGCATTCTGCCCCCGTGCACCTCTGTGGAAGCTCACTACCATCTTGATTACGGTAGGATTTCCAGTGACGATCTCCTTCATCTGGTCCACTTTTGACCTGCAGACAGTTGTTGATGACAAGTCTGTTGAGTCTTTTATTGAACTTAAGAGATTTTTTTGTGAATCAGTAAGTTCACCGGGCTTCTCACTTGATTTCCTCCTGCAGGGCAGTTTTGAAGAGTTTGAGTAGCAGGTACTCCTCTCTCTGGTTTGATGCATAGTTATACAGAGTGAAGATTACAGAGTCCATGAACTTGGTGGATTTATTCTGTGGCATCTGGAAGATCAGCTTGGCGAGATACGTGGGGTTGGTCTAAAAGGAAGCAGACAATTCAATAACCTTACAGTATGTATCCACGGTAACACATTGTGAGTATAATGATTCTGTGATGCTCAGTGTTTTGTATGACAATCATTACATTTCCTTCTCTAAGAGAAGGAAAAAAAAAGATAAAAAGCAAGAATTCTATATGCATGTCACTCTGTGCATCAGTGTCGGCATATCCAAAAATGAAACAACAGAAGTTGATTTGCTCTTGATCCTTGTGGTGGTACGGAATAAAACAAATTCTCTTGTAACAAAGTAATCAAAGCACAGCGTTGTCCTGGATTCTTACCTGTAACAGGTAGAATAGGTACTGGTAGGCTTCCAGTTTAAGCCTCTTTTCCTTGCTTAGAGCCTTCAGGCCTCCCTTCTGCTTGGTCATCATCATCATGTCCGACAGCTGGCCCTTGTTCTTCTTGGTCAGCTTTTTACTGTGGGACACCACCTCCTGCAACGTGATCTTGTTCTTCACCAGCAGGCCGATCTTGATGTCCATCAGGTTCAGGTCGTTCTCCAGCTGCTGGTTGGAACGGATGTTGGTGACCACCTCCTCACGGAGCCGCATCAGTTCTAACTCCTCCTGGAAGTCCTGGTCGCTGTGGTCCAGCAGGTGGACGAACTTCCTCACCACCCCCATCGGAGGATTGTCAGCGTTGACTGTAGACAAATAAATAACATGTGATGTGATCCCTAAATTGAGAGACTGAAAAGTTTTTTTGACACTCCAAGTCCTACTTACTCAGTGTCTTGTAGTCATCCCTGGCCTTGTTGGCTCTGATGAAAGCCTGAATCTTCACCACATCATTGATCTGTAAGTGAAAACAGCAATCACTCGCTTGATCAAAGGTCCTCATTGCAAACAGTTCCAAAGGGACCCGCAGAGAGTCACATATGTCAAAGTGCTAAATGAGCCATCACCTCAGGAGCCAGAAGAAATGTCAGAGGAGATTTATGTCCTGGTAAAATGACTTAAAGCTTTCATTAAACAACAAGTAATTAGTTTACTTAAATGTAAATTGTGGCAGAGAATGAACAATGACTTCTCTCGAGTGTCCCACTGCAACTAATTTGACATGGCAGGGGCTGAAACAAATAATACTAACGTGATCTTCGAAGTACTTCAAACGATCCTTATACTTCTTACGAGCTTGATGCATCCGAACCATTGACTGGATCTGAGAAAGACAAAAGGAATCCTTTAGTTTCAGATGTATTTCTACTATTAATCACATACAGATTAATGGAAGCGCATACTAAGTTTACCTTGACAGCCTCGGCAGTGTGGTCTTTTAGATACTCCTTACGGTCTTTGAACTCCTTCCTCTGTTTGTAGCCTTTCCAGTGAGCCTGAGAATGAGTGAGACCAAAAATGATGATGATGACTTCTTCCATCAGACTGATGTTTCCATCTACATACAAACGTGATGGCAGTAAACATGGCTATATCACCTGTATACATGTAACAGCAGGGTCTTGGGATTTCAGGAACTCCATCCTCTCCTTTTGGCCTTTTCTGACCAGATAGCCACGGCAGCGGGCTTGTAACTTGGTTATTAGAGTTTCATTGGCCAGCCACAGCTGCTCTCGATTGTAGGCTGTGGTTACCCCAGAAACCACCCCCTGACAGGCAGAAGAAAACAAAGAGTTAAAAGTTATGTTAAAAAGCCAGAAACCTGCAGAGGTTCACTGGGAGAGATACTGACCTGGATGTCTTCCTTGTTGAGCTGAGTGTTGTTCTGAATGAAGTTCTCTGGCTCCACCCAGGTGCCCTCCTTGGTTTGCAGGTTGTAGTAGTAGTTGTGTCCACCCTTCACCCAGTGTTTCACCCATTCACTGCCATTATCACCTGGACACAGGATGGACAGAAGCAAGATGAAAGCACACCTTGATCCAGTCAAAAGCAAGTTTCCTCATTTAGCTGTGCTATAAAGTGTAGTAATGATCAAATACACTGTGATCTTTTTTAGAACTTTATATTTATTTATTAACCCTAATACAACTCTTATCACAGAGTAGCCTGATCCTTCAATTGTATGCTTGGAATTTTATATGAAAGCCAAGAAGTTTCTGTCTTTTATGAGCATAAAGCAGACACTAAAGTATGTCATTTCTTTTGGTTATTGTGTTTCCTTGCATAAATTCAATAGCCTGACTGGAACAAACCACTATTTCTATCCAAATACAACCTACACAGACAGAAAGAGAGTCATGAGTTCACGATCTCGAGAAGCCACACAAAATGCAAGTGCATGGAGGACCTGCAGCTTTCTGCACTAACAGTCACTTGAGGCCTAACTCAGTGTTCCCCTTTTAATAGATACTAAATAGATATTAAGGGCATTGATAAAGTAATGCCTACCCATCAGTAATTCTATCACTATATTTGTATCTTACTTAGCAATAATCAGCAGGTCTCAAAGTCCGTGCACCTGTACAGTCTCTGGGTGCAGCTTATTTCTAGCTGATATCTTTGTACTCCACCCTCTTAACACTAAAACTTCACTATGCAAAATCCAGAACGCAATGCACAACATGGTGCATCTCCATCTTTTACATACAGTCTGTGTTACTTATTTTAAGTGTTGTAAGTCTCATCAAAACACCACATCACTAATCCATCTCAGGCTCCTACTTTATCAATTTTCTTCTCACCTTCTTTCTTTTTCTCCTCTTTAATCTTGGCCAGGTCGTCCTGATAGGTCTGGGCACACTCAGACGTGACGCCATACAGTCCTGCTCCGGGACTACGCAAAGCAGCCAGCGTCTGAGCTGCATCTCCGCTGTCCACCGCCTCATTAACAGCCTGGATGGCTTGAGAGACTGCAGATACAGATACAAATGCCAGGCTTTAGTCCCCCCTTTAGACTACTGAAGACAAGTGTGGCATAAATGTATGCATTCTTACACTGCAAAGCCTCTTTGGTGTCCTGGTTAGCTTTCAGAATGGCATCTTGGATCTCATCCAGCCACAATACAGCAGAAGGATCCTGTGTCTCCTGGATGAACACAGGAAAATATGTTTTGTGAAAAACACAGTAAATTAAAGCTGTAGCATAAACTGTTGGATAACATACCATTTAAGTGTGAGGAAGCAAACGTTTTGTTTGATTAAAAAGTTTCATTTTTAGGCTGCAGAAATCTGAAATATGCCAAAATATATAATTTAATGGGAAGGCTAATTCCTAACTCCATTACTTTATTCTTGGGCTGTACCTCAGTTTATTCAAAGTTCTAAATAATCCTTACTTATCTTTAAGAGATGATTAAGGATTTATCCACTGTGTGAAACAAGCCATTTTTAGTCACCTCTCTTTAAGCTGGTCACAACATAAGGTTGAAGAGCCATAAATGCTTATAAGTGCACTCATTCACAGCTGTATCTCAACTGCACCCAGTATTCAAAATGACATCATCTCTTATATCTTTTGTATGCCATTTTTCACCATACAAACCACTCCAAGACCTCAACACTAACTTCGACAATCTTATGAGATGTAGTGGCGCACAGCAGCATCCAGATGGCGCACTCTGCCTCTGTATAAAGAGTGTAGGAGCTGGCTGCTACTTGTTCCCGCTGCTTTTCAGAGCCTGGTAAAAGCAGGCAGCTCATTTGGCAACAACACCCCCACCTCCTTCGTGCGTCCCGCCTCCTCGTGTTTAGTGCCACGCATTAAAAGGAGGTGTGAAAGAAGAGGGCGGATAAAACCTAATCCCGCATCTTGTGCAGCAAGCACATGTGTAGAGTCAAACCAGCCCCGTCGTTATAGTAAATAAAGTCGTAGCTGGGCTGGTGCCGATTACTGTTTGTATGTTTGCATTTTGGCGCTGTAATTGGTATTTGCAGGCGATGAGTCACTGCAGTTAGCAGGAGGTGCTAGACAGGGTGTGGTGCCAGAGTGGGCAGTGGACTGGATGGAGGAGGAGGAGGACTCGGGTGAAAGCTTTATGAAGTTCGTCACACAATACAAGCACATTGTGGAAAGGGAGGAAGTGAAAGCTGGGTGGTGGTGGGGGGGAAGTCATATCTGTAATTCATGTATCTATCTAGACTTTTCTTCTGTACTTCCTTAGAAAACATGAGGTCATATATCTCTTAGTGTGAGAAACATAAAAACATATACAGAACTACAGTACAGTCTGCGCACTGTAAATATTGCAGCTACAAAGTGAGGCCATAATCAGTTGAAGAGACGCAGGAGAGAATATTTAGCTTGTTAGCCAGTAGAGTCTGGGCAGGACTTCCTGCTGTTTATCTAGGCACAGCCCTCTGCCCACAACAAACGCCAGCTTCTGCCTGAGTATCTTTCTCCCTAACTGTTCTAATACTGAAGAGTTAATGAAGCGACACTAAGAAGCTAGTCGCAAACTGAACAGGGAGCAAAAACAAAAACAAAGCAAGCCCTGACCTCACATTACCTGGAAACAGCCACCTTACATTCCCACTATTCTCAACTCCTTGGAGATATCAACGGTGGGGAAATACCTCATCGGCATCGACCCTTTGAAACCCAACAGGAAGCTTTAACCACTTCCTCTGTCTTCAGTTCATTACTTCAATCAGCCACACTCGCCCGCTGAGAAGAAGAGCATGGTCAGAGTGCCCATGGGTCTGTAATACAGTGGTCAACTTTCTGCCCTTTTATGGAAGCAAATGAGTGGGACCCAGCTTGTTATTTCCTATGCCTGTGAAATCAGCAGGAAAATAGCTGGCTGTTTTTCCTATCCAGGTTTTTTTTTCCTCCCCCAACCTTTCTTTTTTTTGGTGACTATATTGAAAGTGAGTTCCCATATGATGTTTTTAAAGATTTTAGATGAACCTGATGATGTTGACTTTGAAAACATTGTGGGCAGTGACTTGATAAGAAAATTTCCCTTATCAGTGTTTACGTTGGACCAAAAATAGACTTATTTCTAAAAGCAATGCACCGAGTACACTCTTGAGAAATTTGGAGGGGACCCTTTGGTCAGTGCGGACTTCCTTTTGTGCACTGCAGTAAAGCTATAACCAGCTCCTGCACTCTGACCTGAAGCTGAGCTTAAGCTTCAACAGGAAAACAGCACAAGTGAGGTGTTCTGCTTGTGACATCATATGCAAACTGACTGCCTTACCACAAGCACACACAAAGGCACAAGCAGACACACACAAGAACCTCCACAGACTCATCATCCATCAAGTAACGATAACACAGGCAAATGAGTCAAAGAGAGCAAGGGTGACTCTCTATCAATGATCAACCAAAGATGAGCAACAGAAAAGACATGTCAGGCCTCAGAAAGGTTAAAAGAGTGAGAGCAAGGAGGCACAGACAAGCACACATGTCCCACACAGACGTGTAACAGGAAGTAAAGGAGGGGTTGGGCGGGGGTGGTATACCATGACATCAATGTCCACTCGAATCATCATCAGTCACATGAACAACACCTGTTGAGCTTCTTGCACACAAAACCCCCAGATACACACCATCACAACATTTCAATCTGAACCCTAATCACCCAATATTTGCAACAGCTATGAGTTTTAATGTATGTGTGGATCAATACAAAATATATGAATGATCAAAAACTCCTCATATACTCATATAAGGGTCATTAGTCGAGCCAAGAGTAGCAATCCAAGTTCATTCCATAGGGATAGCTCAGTAGGTAAAGTGTTGGCCCCGTGATCGGAAGGTCAGGGGTTCGATTCCCCTGAACAGCTACCCTGAGGTACCCCTGAGCAAGGTACCGTCCCCTACACGCTGCTCCCCGGGCGCCCAATGGCAGCCCACTGCTTCACTGAGTGAATGGGTTAAATGCAAAGAGGAATTTCCCCACGGGGATCATTAAAGTATACATTATTATTATTATTAAGTTCATTAAAATCTTCTACATGCATCACATGTCAAGTTAAATATGAAACCAAAAACAAGCTTCAACTGTCTAAGCTGCCGTTAAAAAAAAGCCTGACAAAATGTAACTGTGGCCATTCCCTGTTTGCATGCACTGTTTGCATAATGTTCACAGGAATACTAGATACACACAAAAAGCAAATAAAGGGTCAATGACGCAGAGATTGTCATCCAAACCCCATACTTATGAGCACATGATAAGCCTAACACCTGTTTTCCACAGCAGAAATCAGAAAAATGAGGTCCTTACATGAGCCTTCTCTCTGCGGGCCTCCAGCAGTTTGTCATGGTAGTGCTGAGCAATAGACGGGTTCACATCTGTGAGCTTGGCTGATGGACTCTGAAGCATGGACAGCGTCTTCGTAGGATCTCCCTCATCCAGGGCTTCATTGATCAGTCCAATGGCAGCAATTCCTACAAATACATAAGCAGACACACAAAAACTATTAACAAAATCTGGGCTAGTCTATAACAACATAATTCTTATAGGATGACGATGGAAAATGTCTTTGATATCACTCAAGATGTGACAGTATTTAACAAAAAGGTGCAGCTGTTCAGTATTTTAACGAGCTAGTTTATGGGGAGTGGCTAGGTTTTGTTAGACTGCCACAGGGGTTAGGGTTAGGGGGTCATATCAATGTGTCATATCAAACTGCGTCATATCAATGACATAGCAGCGCCATGCGTTTACGTTTGCTAGTGCACACAACAAAACAAGCCCAGGCATGTCTGAGACTGTGGCACAATATCACACTTTTAATTAGGAAGGCTGTCATCAATGAAAGAAAAGAAGGATGTTCAGCATTTTTTGTATGGCATCTCAAATTTTGTTGAAATATTGTGATAGTGGCTCCATAGTGTAGTGGTTTACATTCTTGTCTAATCTGTAAAAGATCCCTGGTTGGACGCACAAATCTCTTTAGGGTTGCGTTAGGAAGGGCATCCAGGGTAAAACCTACCAAATCAAACATACTGATCTACCAGGTGCGACCCCTTGTGAATAAGCGAGCAGCCAGAAATTTCTGTCAAAGGTGTAAATGGATGCAATTGTTTCTGCCTCTTACGTTCATGCTCCTCCTGCACAGCCAGGTTGACCTGGTCGATGCAGGCCTGAATGTCGTTCCAGGTCAGATAGTCGGACCCCTCCTCTCTGGCTGCTGCTTTGAGACGCATCAGTTCATCCATGTATCTGAGGAGCACACAGGTAAAGAACTGCGTTAACAAGTCTGCCTTGGTTCACAAAGGATGTGTCGAGGACTCCAGATGTAGGTGCTCACCTCTGAGCATACTCATCCTCAACATTACTGAGTCCTGTTACGGCGCTGGATAGTTGTTTCCAGAGAGCAGCTCGGTCTCCGACATCCATCGCCTCGTTCATTAGCACCACTGATGACAGCATCTCCACGGCAACAAGCAGCTCGGGGTGGGTAAGGTTGCCCTGCGGGACAGAAGCAACATACATAAAGCACTTCATATGTAAAACCACCATTCAAAAAACCACAAGAGGCAAATTATTAAAAGTCAAATGATTGTTGTTCCACTACTAAAATAATCAACTACACTGTTTACTCAATCATGAAAGAGGTCATAAAATGTTCACCGCTTCCAGTCCAGTTTGAAATAAATAAATGTTATTTTGAACTGTACACCAGGCACGGTTTTATTCTCTGGTAGGATATAGGGATTCAGACATGGAGCACGGAAAAAAAGACCAAAGTATCCCATGTGAAAATAAATAAAATCTTTTCATTTCTTAGTTGTGTCTTTTTGCTTTGATTATTTTAGATTATATAGAAAATGGTAAGGTGAATTTGATCAAACATACAACCAAAAGTGGGGCAGAGAAAATATAGAAAAATAGTTCTCCCCTCAATTTTTTTAAACTTACTGTATACTGCACCTGCACATTTTATGCTTGCTAATCAAGCTCGCCAGCATTATCTAATAAGTTAGTGGTTGACGCTCTCACACAATGTGGTCACTTTTGGCGCCAAAGACGACATGGCAACAGCACAAATATCAAACTCAAGGTTTCAAAACAAGTTCACAACCCAATGGCTGCCATCACAGTGGCCACATGCTATGCTATATAAAAGAGGTATTCTATGCCAATGTCTGTTGTGGAAAACAAACGGAAAAACTTTTTTTGGGGGAAAAAAAAAAGTATATTCTAACACAGACTAGAATTTGGGTTAGAAGTACTTCTTAGATCAGTGGGTTAAATGCTACATGACAGGGGATAAGTCTTTGCAGACAATGCTCTTGCCTAGTGCCTTTTTGTTTTGTATACGTCTCAGCGAAAGCTAAAATAAACTCTGCTATCATCAGAACAGGATAGAGTACAATACAGTGCCTGTTGTGATATAAACTGGAAGACAGTCAGCTGCTCTTGTAATTTGGCATCAAAAGCCACATAAACATGTTTTTATGCTGAGAACTGTGTCAGGGAGCGTTCCACGTAATTCACTGAGCTCTCGGTTTCGTTCCGGGTACCTCTTGGCTCTGCTGCTGCAAGCTGGCTAGCTCTCTCTGGTAGAGGTCTGCAGCATTCGGGTAGACCTCAGGCAGCTGTGCATCAGGGTTCATTAGCTCCTCCACCGTCTTTTCTGGCACACCTTCTCTGATTGCATTATTGATCCGTTCCACTGCTTTCAGCACTACACAAAGACAGAAACCGAATTATAGACACATAGATAACTTTGTTATAATGCAAGTGTTATAGTCTTACTCTTTAGGTAGCTCTCTGCTATCCCGTTGGCCACGTCCACGCCACTCTGCAGCTCGTCCTTAGTCAGGGCTTCTCCTGGAGACGTCTAATAAGGAGGAAATCAGGTTAATGTGGAAACAGAAATGCTGGCTTGCTACAGTAGTGGTTGTTAGACTCTTGACCCTACCTGCTCTTTATTCTCTCGGTCACCCTGCAGCTGTTTCAGGTACCAGGCTTTGTTCTGGGGCTGCAGGTTCTGAATGCCCATGGCCTTCAGTGCCTCATACAACTTATCCTCATCTCCACTCAGCAAGGCCTGTTCAGCTTCACTCAAAGCATTGTTCACTGTTGGAGAAAGGTTGACATTTTCACAAGTGCACCACAGAATCCAGTTAATAAGTCAGGACGTGGAAGTGTGTGTGTGTGTGTGCTGATGTAGCTTACCGTTGACCTTATTGACATTGCCTTGGATTTCTGCTTGGGTAAGAAGCTCATCATAGATGTCCCTCTCTGCCTCGGCGTTCTCCATTTGCTGTGAGAGCAGAGCACAAGGATTACACATTTGCACTGCATGTCATCAGATTCTTATAGGACACTAGAATAAAATGTATGTCCACTTAAAGGGGATTTTTGGGCGATCCATTCCTGGCGAAGCACATTAGTATGGCGGTGCTTCGTTTTTGCCGTTCTACTTATCTGTACAGCTTCAGCATATCGCCGACTAATGCCAACATTTTCTTCCATCTTCAGACTGAATGTTCAATTATTTTTTAATCAAAAAGCAGACACCGACTGCTCTGAACTCCCTTCATTTTTAATTATAAAATGGAATAATGTCCCTCAGGCTACTATTCACTGCTGGCCCTGTGAAAGCAGTAGCTGCTGTCTGCAATCCACCGGTGCTGACGTTTACCCGCTTGCGTGAGTTGGCCACTTTCTTCCCTTTGGCCTGGTACAGCGTGTCGTGGTACTGCTGAGCACAGTTGGGATCCAGGTTGACCAGCATGGCATTGGGGTTTTGCATAGCGGTCAGCGTGCCCTCTGGTACGCCCTGGTCAATGGCCTCATTTATGGCAATCACAGCAGCATGCACTGAGGAGGAGAAGGAGTCACACGATTTATTTTTTTTCTTTTTGTGGAAAAATAATTCACTTCAGCCCTTTTTAAAAATGGGATTTGTAACATCGCCTGCCTTACCAGGCTGTTAAAAGGATGGCATTCTGTCATTTGAATATGAGCCACACTTGACCTAATAAAGTCACTCTATTCACCTGGTGTTATATACTATACACTAAAGAACAAAATGTCACTTATCAATAGATCTTTATCAATCATGTCTCCATTTAAGGAATCATTTAGATTAGATTAGATGAAACTTTATTAATCCCTCGGGTTGGTTCCCCCGGGAAATTCAGTTTATTGGAATTGGAATTTATTGGAAGTATCTAAATTATTGTTACAGCTTAATGCACGCAAGTGATGTGTTTGTTGTTTTTCCATTTTCTGTGACGTTTGGTTGTAAAGATGCAGTCTGACACAGTGATATCATGTTCGTTCAGCTTTTTGGATTTTGTGTTTTGGTACTGGAATGAATTAAACAAACGAGACAAGGTAGGCCTACGGTTTCTTATTTAATCAACCATCAAATTTTTCAAATTCTTGAGTTAGAATAATCCCAAGATGGCTGGGGAGAAATGTATCAGTTTTATTAAAGCATTTAATAGCTACACAATAAGAAGCTATAAGATCCCGCCCTCTCCCCGTGACATCCGAGCCCCTGCTTACATGCCGCTTCATCCACTGAGAGCTCATTGGCCAGGATCCCACCAATCTTGCTGAAGGCGGGCATCTGGATTCCATACTTTTCCAGCTCACTCTTCATGTTGTTGATCTCCTCCTCTGGGAGAGAGAAGACAGAGCAGATGGAACAGGTCCATGGATTGCAGTGAATTAAAAAAAAAAAAAAAAGAGCGAGAGAAAGGAGTAGGGTCCGGGGCGGTGGGAGTGAGAGAGACTGTGGAGACAGACTGTTCCTGGCTCATGTGTGATAATCTGATTTTTGAGACTGGCTCAGGGACAGGGAGCTGAGCGGGAGCTCAACTGACAGGAAACCCTCTGACAGTTACTAATGACTTTCACATTTCCAGGAGCTCCTCCGCTTTGAGGCCTGCCAGTCGCTCTTTACTCTCAGCACTATCAGTGCTGCTTTCAGGGTGATGGCAGTTTCAGCATAATTTACATATTACCGTATATTGTTACAGTGGTGGAGGCTTATATCAAACATGATATTTAGCATCAAGTGATGAGGTCAGTCTAAGTGTACAAGTATTCCCTGCATAGCTGCTCAAACCACCTGCTCAAGCTTTTGTTTACAAGTGGAAGCCAATCAGAAGAAAACTGCCTTCACGTGAGGGTAAAGGAGGCCCCGAGTGATCTTTAACTGTACCAACAATATAAAATGAGCACAAAAGTTCCCCTGTAAATGTCATGCTAACTTTGGCAGCAGGGCGACATTTACAGTGGTCTGGATTTAAGATGACATAACGAGGCTAATGGGAAGCGAACGAGGAAAACAGATGCACATGTTCAGGCTCGCGCTCTTACCAGTGAAGTCGACTTTTCCATACAGATCCTGGATCTGAGGTGCCAGACCCAACTTGAACAAGTACAGACTGCAACAGAGGGGAAACAAAGAAAGTGAATATAAACATAATTGAAGATGTGCAGAAGAGATGAGCGTCACACAAGAACGGGGAATGAGAATTAGCTGGTCTGGAGCGATATAAACACCAGCGTTTGGCTGACACCTCCAACAACTCCAGTATTTTACTACTCGTTTTATTATTGTTGACACAATCGACAAATGGTGGCTACTGACTTCAGTGAATGCCTTATTTTTTTTGCTGATATCAATCAACACAGCCAATATAGACCGATTCTGACAGTTGCTTCCCAAATTAGGGATATGAAAACCAAAGTACTATATGTGCCTTTGCTGAAGGCTGGAAATACTGCTTTTAATTATAGCTGTGAAGATGAGGTCAAAGGTTGACCAGTCAAAATCAAACCATATCATTTCAGGACAAGGAGACATGATTATTCAGCATGTGTTGCTTGTTTTTTTGTGAAGCTGCAGCTCTTCACCTACTGACACAAACAAATGAACTCAGCTGCTCTTCTGGGGGTAAAAGGATATTTAGATTGAACAATAGCAATGTAAAAGTGAACTCTAAAGGTTGCAGGTAGTAAAATTAGTTTTGGTGTGAAGTAGAGAGGCAGCACAAGAGGATGAAGGACAAGGATTTAAGATAGCAGTTTTCAGAGGCAAGTTTTAACTAAGCATAATGTCTTAATCTGAGATGATGTTTTAAAGACGCCTTAACACACTACCACAGTAACTGTAAAGGTTTACAAGCTGTTGTACAGCATGTCCAAGAGAAACTGTTCACAGCACCAGTTGGACAAACCACATACTTCAGTGTTTACAGTAGTCCTTTGAGTGCATTTCTGTGGCAGGGTTACACCATGTGTGTGTCACTGTTTTCTTTGGGGAGGGTAATTATACAGCTCCGAGCAATGACATATACGAGCACACAAACCCCAACATCATGCATCTGCTCTGCTGGCTTTGAAGGCATCAATATCCTTTACACCTGAGTGTGCAATCAAAACAAATGACAAAATACTTTGCGCCACTGGATACCTCATGAAAGTGTCACAGACTAGAGGAAATGTGTAGGAACCTATTGTTGGAGCCTTTTTAAAAGTCACGCCATATGCTGAGCGCTACAGGCTTTAGTGCTTTTAGAAAAAGAGCCTTAGCAGCAGTCTAACTGATTAAACTGCAGGGCAGATAAAGCTGTGTCCTTATTGTGAAATCAAACTCAAAGGGCGAGACACAAACCTGAGTGCATGTATGCAGTAGATGCAGCGTGGCATGTTCTTCCGGTCATATATGTCTGTGGTTTCAGGGTAGAAGATCTGAAAACACAGAGACAACGGGTTCATCGGCACATCAGCAGGACCAATGCATCATGTCACAGCATGTGTGGAGGAGTGGCTCAGTATATTAGCTCAATGGTGGGATTACTCAATGTAGATTTTGTATTCACACGCCCTGGCGCTGCCTCTGTGGCGCAACTGGAATGGAACACTTAATACAGCTACAGATATTTTCTGCTGAAGTTGCCAACGGGTCGTATTTATGTCTGATAGTCGATTTTATTCCCTTCCAATAATGTAATGCTTCCAGTTTTCTCAGTGTGATGTGGAAATTTCTCAAAAAGGACCTTTTACTATAACAGGCCAGTGTTTACTTGTTTTAGGCCGAGTAGTCCTCCACTGACATTTCAGGTCCTGTTCAGCAAACGAACTGAACGGATAGTTTACAAACCTGCCAACTTCTCCAAAGCACTCCTTAACTTCCAAAGAGTTCAGACCACAGTATAAAATTAAACTTCCACTGAATGGAAAGCTTGTTTGAAGCAATCAGTCACTCTGAAAAATGCTGATTCCATCAAAAATGTAAATGGGAATCAACCTAAAACTCATTCTTTTTCTGGTATTAAAGCTTTTTTCATGTAAATGCTACATTTAGCGATTCATTTTAAACATTTGTAATTATGATAAACCACTTTTCTGTCATGATGCACAAAGACTGCATTGCTCTTTAAACTGAATATTGGGGAGCTGCAGTTCAGTGCTGCACTGAGGATCATTCTCCGTCCTTCTGGCAGCTGTGGTGATCAAGCTCTTTTCCAGGCACACTCTTTTTCTGAACTTTGTTTTTATCCAATTGTTCATTCATTGTGTTTGAATTATATGGAGAAAAAAAAAAAAAACACCCACTCAGGTCAGAAAAACAACTCAATGCCTGAGAACATTTTTAATTGCAGAGTTTCTGACATCCCACTCAAATGCATGCAGGAAGAAACGTAAACATAAAGAACTGCTTTTTTTGGAGGTTGGCATCTTATTTGTAATCTGATATTAACTGTAGTTAGGTTGATTTAAAAAAAAAAAAAGCTAACTATGTTTTGGAATTCTAATTCTAAAGTAATTGTCTGGTGGCCAACTTTAAACATTCTGAGCAATAAACTACAACTGCATGACTTTTAATGTAAAGTGGTTTTCACACTCTGACTTACAAATGCCTGAACACAACAAAGTTGGAGGAATGGCTTCCCAACATCCGAGCACCAACACTGACACGGCATCATTAACACTGTGTGATTTAAGCCACTTATTTAAATCCCACTTGCCTTACAAAGTGATTACTTTTAAAAATCACTGGCTGCAGGAACGATATCCTGTGACATATTTATTGTAACTTCATCTCTAGCACAATTCTTTGCAAGCTGATTTTTATAAAATGCTCAAGCTACCTGGGACCACTGGATGTCTTGAAGGCGAGAAATTAAAATCTCAAACAAAACAGTGTGCTTTGAATGCCGAGCACTGGCATGGCATAACTGGCTGAAAATATGCAAAACCAACACAATCCTGTAAGTCTCAGTTGTAAATGCTTAACTGACAGTTTCTGCACATTTCTGTCCCATATGGGCTTTGAGCCGCGCTTACCTTTGGCAGTCCCTTCTCTGCCATGGCGTTGAGCCACTGGATGACATTGTCTGTGTGTCTAAAATGGAGACCAGTTGCCTGTAAGAGAGAAGTATTACATCAGAGGAGAACAAAGGCGGCTGCTCACTCTCAGCTATAAAGGCTCGCAGTAACAAATTACAGTAAATAAATGACAAGGTTCTCTGTAAAGCTTCATAAATGCATAAACATCTGCATGTTTTCACCTTGTACCGTGTCTGCTCACGGTCATAAATCTTCTTGAGGGAAACTGTCTGCGGAGCAAAGAAGTTGCCCAGTTTGGCCAGATACACGCCATTTCTCAACCCCTCCTCCAGTTCTGTTGTTGGAGGCAACTCCTCATCCAGGCAGGCCTCCATCCATCTGCGAGGAGAGCAATGCAAACATGTATCACATATTACAGCCAACAAAAAAGCACCAACTTCAGGTGAAAATGGAAACACTGCAGTACCTCTTAAAGACCATGTGAGGCTGGCTCAAAAAAAATGAGTCATTCCCCACACATCTGATAAAATGCTCAAATTTTCAGCATTTAAAAGCGTACATTATGGATGCAAAGAACTTTTGATCTTGATGAATAGGCAATTAGAAGGGGTGCTTTTGTTTAGAATCCCCCCATTAGATTTAAAGGGACGGGTATGACAACGCTAACAGTAGCTGACAGCTATAAGCTAGCATGATCTCTGCTAATTCAATGCACCTAGCAAGACCTCTCTCGTCATGTTTAGAGTATTTTAATGACATTTTCTGACAAATAGTCAGAAACCTGCTATGAAGTACAGCTGAGCCAAGAAGTTTGTGCTCCAGTTTTGATTTGTAAAATTGGTTTTGGATTAAAAAAACAAAACGACTTTTTGTATGTAATGCACGCTAGTGTTAGCATGTACAGATAGCAACACTGCACTTCCATGACTGCCATCCTCAACCCAAATGTATTTTTTGAACCGCTGCTATTAGAATAAGAACAATAACAAAAGGCAGAAAACTGTTCTTTTTGTATAGCAAGTATTATTTTAGGATAAATGCTAGGTAAGTTATTAAAATATAAATACACTGTCCATCAGAAGTTTCCAGAGAAACATTTTCCTACTGTAGCCTGATTCATTGGTTATTATGAATAAGGAGCCCAAAGGAAGAGTAATCCCTGCTCGGGTTCTAATATTAAATGCCGGCGCATAAGGTCCAACCTCACATTTAAAAAGGATCTAACTAGTGTTGACATGTAACTAACTTGATCTCAGGGGTGAAAGAGCACAGCTTTCCTTCCTGTGTTTACCCATTTAACACATGAGTATTCATTCTCTACCAGTAAAGCTCTGCAGCTCCAAGGCAACAAACCCCCCTAACCTGGCTAGTGCTAACCCCTCAGAGTTCCCAGCATTCCTCACGTGTGACATTTCATTTCTTCTAGGTCATACTGTGGAGTCACATTCCCGCCGAGTGACAGTGTCAGCCCTGGGCCACAGAGCAGACATGCTGAGCTCTCACACTGGGATGCAACTTGTGGACTAAATTCCACCAGCAAATGTCACTTACCAGTAACAACATATGTAGCCAGCCAATGTCAGTTTGTAATTTAAATCAACCTGGCATCTCCTTTCATTCTCTTAAACATCGGTCAGTTTACACTTCATTTAAGGAGCAGGAATTATCCCTGTGGCAAAGCATCATGCCATCGTATAACAGCACTGTAAATTCAACTTTTCTGCTCTTATACTGCTTATGATAACCTTGAGTTTTATCACTGTTAGGAACTTCACAGTGTGAAGGCAGACAGAGTGAAATTAAATGTGTTCTTTTGAAACAGACAGCCTCTGTTTTCATTTGCTAAGAAAACACTCCCACTCTTGAGAAACAGCAACAAGGTTAACTATACCCTGAATGAGATTAAAAGACAGACCTTCCTTAACACACACACACACACACGTAACTACATTTGTGAGAACAAATACAAGGTATAGGGGCTCATTTTTAAGGACTATCCAAGTCTAAGCTCTTATTAAAACACTTGGGTGAAGACACATTCACAGCAACATTTTCCAACGTGAGAAGCCAGCGAACCACCAGCTGAAACAACTTCCCTCTCAGGAAGTCGTGACACAGGGTCTCCAGACAGGCCTGCTATTGAGGCTGAGGTGACCGACCCATAGTGCAGGGCTCGGGCCTGCCAGGCGGGAACAAGCCCCCCCTTTCACTGCACATGGGAGCGGTGAAAGGCTCCATAAAGACTGCTAAGTAATGGCTCTTTTATCAAGGCTATACACATTCCCCTTTTTCCCCAAACACAGACACACCCTCCACTTAACCAGCTAGAACTGTGGCTATGAATGGGATCTCTGAATTGTTTGTCGTCAGTTACAGCAAAGGGCTGCCAAAAAAATTATCTGTGTGACATTTACAGGCATGTCTACAATTCAAAAAATAACCACAAATATGAAAATGTTATCTGAAGTCTTTAGAATGACTGTAAACAGAGTCATATCAAAGACATGATTGGCAGTTTGGGACAAGCTCACTGAAGGCTAATGCTACATTCATGTCATACCAAAAACGTCATGATTAGAAAACTTCAGATATCAAAAACTTTTTGTCCCACTTGACAAAATAGTTTAACAGCTGCAAGCTTTCACATAGTTTTGTTTAACAAAGATTAATTCAGGATTTAATTTTGTGAAACAAAATTAAATCAAATTTTCACCATTTCTAAAATTCAGTTTAATTCCATCATAATAACTGTCTGATTCAAAAAGTATGAGAGAAAGCAAATTAGTGACAATTAAGAGTATTTTTAATACTTTTTCCAACAAGGCCCTTATTTAAGTTAGCTATGTATACTAGCTAGCAACAGTTTACACTGGAAGTCAGGTCAGGCAAGCTCAATAAATCCACTATCACCAGAAGGTATACACGCCACAAAACAGCACAAAGCGGAATACAAAAACACTACCTGACATTATGCCTCGCGGTAAACACTAAAACAAATGTTTTTAACATGACATTACTATACTTACTGCTAACAAAAGAAAGACAGTTCTTAAATAATAATAATCTATTTATTAACTATTTATTGTTTTTAACATTTATATTGTTTTTTACTTTTTATTTTGATGCTCATAGCAGAATTATTTTGTTGTACTTGCATAACGACAAAGACTATTCTACTCTAACAGCACTAGACACAGAGGGAAACAGCAGGAGTTCTCATCTCATTCCTTCTCAGATTCTGCACGCTTTCAGGAAGCCGATGTCAGTGCCGAGTACAGAGGTCAGTCTCATAGGAAGAGGTCTGCTACTGACCGCTGTTACTCCAGGAAGACACACCAACTACGCCTCCGCCTGCTATCGAGGTGCATCCTCCGATTTCCCGCATGACTTATCAAACGGCCTATACTTTCCCCTGCACTCTCTTTGCTAGGATGGTGGCTTTTGGATGGAGGCAGAGCGTTAATAATATTAGCTAACTTCAGCTGCATACTTCCCTTTTCCCCAGGTTTCACTTTTGGACACAGGCAGCAGTTAATGTTTGATAACAGCTCACAAATATAGGCTCTGCAGACCATAAGCTTTGTTACTGTACAGCTAAGAGTCATTGTTCTCTGATCCCAGCGGCCTTATATGTTTCAATGCCTCATTGTTTAGAACAGTTAGCTCAGTGCTATAAAGAAAGAATGATAATGTACTTCAGTGAGTCAATTGTGCAAATTAGTGAAATTATATTGGTTTAACATGATAGACATG
>VUQG01034151.1:10628-23408 GCA_015106755.1 Etia nguti | reverse complement strand
TCTGTCCCAGCATGGGCACCAGATTAGAAACCCTGTTATTTTACTGGTTTGCTGTTCTCATGACATGTGAATGGCCACTGAGATAGTGGACCGACTTTATCCTACACATTCATCTCCACATCAAAGATGAGCCCAACTGTCGGGAGAAATACCACCCTGAAAGCGAGCGAAGGCCCTGCTGCTGCTCTTGAATCAGACGCCCAAAAGCAGAAAGCAGCAAGTGTTTGTTTGTGTGTGTGTGTGTGTGTGTGTGTGTGTGTGTGTGTGTTTATGAGTGAATGTTGATATCTGATCAGGCTGCTGTTTAGCTGGCTGGCAGTTTTGTCTCTCTCTCTCTCACATAATGAAGTATTCAAGCTTATCTTTGTCAGACAAAAGCAGACTGGTATGTGAATATCACGTTAAATCGACCTCTTTGTACTCATTAAACCGCTGCGGTGCCTTCAAACTTTTTGTAATCACTTCAGTGTTTTATTTTTCAGTTTAGCTGAACACATAACACAGCCCATTGATAAAGACCATATGGATAAAAGTATGTCAACACCCAAACATTACACCCTGGATAGATACAGCGCTTAACAAATTTGTTAGACCACCTGCCACAAAACAAGGAAGGACAAATATTTTAGAAATCTGTTCAAATTTATTGAGCCGGCACACTGGACTTCTCTGAGAAGAGGCCTATTTCTTATGTTCAGGAATGAAAGCAAATAAATTGCTTCACTACATTTTTCTGCTTTTTGTGTAAAAATAGCAACAACTATATAACAACATAGCAACTACATTATTATATTTTAGTATTTAAAAAATATCATTTCAATTAAAGAGCTAGCACATACTGGGGATTTAACCATTATTCTTGTAATTACCAATACTGTTAATTTTGGACATCTGTGGGATAAACCTCACACTGGGTGGCAGTTTAATAATTTTTTTCAGCACTGTATGTGTGTCTCAGTGAGAGCTCTTAAACATCCTGTTAAACATCCTAACTCAATAGCTCCTGACAAAAAAACGAGCCTTTCCACAGCTAACTTCCATCCTTTTAAAAATTAAGGGGAAAATGAAGGAGAGAAGAAAACGTTGAGACAATGTGGAAGGAAGTTTTGGTAAACCGAGGGGTTGAGTGCATGACAGGCAGGAATGATATTAATTTGTTGAACGTCTGACAGTTGAACACTAATGAAAGTCACAGTGAGGTTTGAGGGCGTAATGAGAGAATAGGAAGAAAAGTAGAACATGAGAAAGAGACTGTTACATCGGCGTAGAGAAGGAGACAGAAAGAAGACAATGCAGCAGCCGCCACAGAAAGAGGGAGAACCTGGAGCCTGGCTGCTGGTGTTGTGATTGATGAGGTCACTGAGAGGGCTTCCCCAAAATGCTGAGTGTCTCCACAGGGTCAGCCAGAGGTTGGGTAGAGGTCAAAGTGCAACCAAAGGGGAGACACAAAGTATTAAAGTACTACATTACATTTTTACATTGTAATACGCAGCATGAGAATGAAGTTTGCTTCAGGTGCATTCATACGCACTGGAATGCCAGTCACTGCTCTGTTTAAACGTGGATGCTTTGATATTCCCTGTTAGATTCAGAAACAGAAAATCATGCACAAACATATTACAGCTTTTCAACAAATGTTACCCCCCAAAAAAACCCTTTATGGTAGTGGGGCGGGGATAGCTCAGTAGGTAGAGTGGTCGCCCCCATGATCAGAAGGTCGGGGGTTTGAATCCACTGAACGGCTTCCCTGAGGTACCCCTGAGCAAGGTACCGTCCCTACACACTGCTCCCCGGTGTGCCTGCTTAGTGGCTGCCCACTGAGTGAATGGGTCAAATACACAGAAAAAAGTATACGTTATTATTATTATTATTATTAGTGCACCAAAAGGCAGGACTTTAGCATACATGCTAATTCCAACACACATGCAGTGCACAAAAGGCTTTGTGCAGCATTGTTCTGTTGTATTCCTGGGTGGGAGGGCCAGCAGTGAAGTAGCTATGAGTGAAGGTAACCATTTTCAACCAGGTTGGAGCCACTTGGTAAACACACACTATAATTACTGCTTATTAAAGGCTATAGGGGCCCATTAGTAGCATTGGCCCTGCCCCTCACTGCCTGCCTCCTCATTATAGAAGCCAGCACAGCTCGGTCTGCCTCATTACCACCTGCCTGTTAAATTCACACACATGCATCCATGCAGGGACACACACTTGCGCACACGCATGCAAAAACACTCAAGCACACCGCAGGTGCAGCCAGAATGAAGTCACGCGCTGACTTGCTAACTGTCGTCAGGGTAAACCAGCTGTATGTTCAATGCATCGTGTAATATTAATCCATATGGATTAACAAGCATCAACAACAGCTAATAACTTGAATTGCTTGCAACAAGACAAACATTTTGCTTCTATTTTTTACGCTTGCATTTATATAACAGAAGTAATCTCTAGCCCTGTGGATGGGGGCACCACTATGCTAGAAAAGATCACTCCTGCCAGGACAGAAATGTTTCATAGGATAAATGTGATCACTCTTGAATTGAGTTGCAGTGGCTCCTTCCTCAAAGAGGAGCTCTGGATCCAAACCATATTTTACTTTGTCTGTTGGTGTCTTCTTTTCTGCTTTATCTTGGAGTAAGTGCGACGCAACTCAACAACCAGGTGAGTTCAGTTCAAAATTGAGAAACTGACACTGACTTTACATTCGACATGAAATAGCTTATTTCAGGCTTAAACACAAAGTAAGAGCTTTTGCTTTATGACTGAACTTGCTATAAATGGCATACATGTATTATAACGTCACACAAAAAAAATCTGGTTCCCAACTGCCCCCTGAGCGTGCCCCATTTTGACCCCATCTCTATTAAAAAAACCCAATAATGTCACATTCCAGACCATGCCACCCTATGTCGTTCACTGTGTCCCAAACAAAAGCCTCATCTCTGTCTGCAGGAACTGGGTGCAGCTGCCACTGTCGTTTCTTCACTTTATTTGCAAGGCCAATCTTCTCAACAACACTGATTTAGTGGGGAATACAGGCACTATTTTCTTCCTCAATAGACCCTCTTCCATCCCTCTCTGCCCTCCCTGTGCCCCCTGTTAGGGTAACAATTTCTTAGTTGTGCCTATTTGACTCTGGCATGGCAGCAGAGGCAAGGGGAGGCTGCCAGCACACTCTCCTCCTCTTTGATTCTTTTTTCCCTCTTATTCTTTCACTCTGTCCTCTTTTGAGCTACAGTAGGTCAGTGAACGACTCCATGGCAGCCCTGGCAGTTTCATACTTGTATCTATCTTTGTCGTCTTTGTTGTTCTTTGTTGTTTTTTTCTTTCCAGGTGGATGCCAGGCAGGCAAGGGTGCCAGGGAAGCAGATGGTTTCAAGAAAGAAATAGGAAGCAAAAGTGCCAAAGAAAAAGGAATTAAAACAATGTATTGGAGAAATCCTGTGGAAATTGCTAAACACTATATGGGACAAAGCAACAGGTCCTCATATTCAAAATATCAAAAGTGACCTAAAATTACATTCATGCCAAAACATACTTATACTCTATGAGTATTTTCTCCTCTGCTGTCTTGTGTTAAAGTTTGTTGACATTTACAATCCCTGATTAGCAGATATTAATCTGGGTCACATTCTTGTAGCTGTCAACATTGTTTGCCTTCATGTTCTCATCTTTAAAGTTGCCAATATTTACCTCATCCTCTAGCATGGAATTCAAAGGACACATAACAATATCTTGGCTACCTTGATTTTGATTTCTCCTTTTTTGACAGTTTTGTCTTTTATTACACGGTTATTGCTGCAGTCACACTTGGCACTGTGTAAACTTGCAGTCTTGTTGCCTTCAAAATGATTGCTTCAAAGCTGGTGACTGGGACTATGACCACTCCTAGTCAGCTGCTGCCTTCAAAGCAACTTTGGTGCATCACGACAATGATAAAACAGCAATAAGATAGAGTCAGTCTGACCTCAGTTTGTGATGGAACGGGGTCAGGTTGGTAACTACATGCAGTTAACTGTGATCAGTTGTCGAAAATTGCAAATCTGTCGCAACAGACAACAACATACATAGAAATTCATATGAGCTACTTTCATTCAGAGTAACTTACAGACAAAACCACAGAAATTTGAAACTGATGTGAAACTGAAATTTCCCAAATATTGACGTAGTTGCTGTAGGATGACGATTTCACTGAAAAATGCTTGGCAATCCTGCTTTTATAAAGGAATAATACCAGAACACAACCAGTTGAGTGGAATCAATAAAAAAGTTGTCGCCCAGAGAATCGGGGGTGCTGCACACTCAGCCTCTGGGCAATCAGTAGTTCAGTAGATGTGAAAAAATCAAATGCAATCAATGGACAAACCACCGATTTTCCCAGTTGAAAGGAGGGTGTCGTCCTGTTTTTACTATAGTGTGGTTGAACCACACAGCGCACGCAGATAGCACACAGGAAGAGGAAGCGGGAAAGGCAGGTAAAAAGAAAATGAAAAAGGAAAGAACTGAAGTCATGGTGACCGTTCAACTCTACTGATTTTCCTGTGTCAATGATAGTGAGAGTTCTTTTTCTTTAACTTTGATGCGCCGTAGTTTCCACAAATCAGAAATTTCAAATTAGCAAGACGGTGTATGCTGCTAGGAAAAAGCCAGTCACGTGCGCATTCACATGAACGTGTATTGCTGAAACCAGGCTTCAAGTAACTGCAAACAATGCAAAGTCCATTCTAAAAACTGCACTTAACAGTGACCGACTAAGTAGCCTGATCAGGCTCGGTACTGTGAAAACTAGTGTGGTGTAACATCTCCTGAATTACTCAGTTGACTTTTTTTTCTTTCTTATGCTTGTTTCTGGGGCTTTTAGGGCATATTTGTAAGAATTTACCAATACTTGTACAAACTGTTCATGTTAAACCTGCATAAAACACCTGCAAGCATCTCTAAGCATGCATGTATAACATATACAATGGATTACATTTTTAGGTTCACAAGTTTTACTAACTTTACTAGTGAAGTCTTTGTGAAGAAAGTGCAGACAGACAACGCAGGTGAATTAAGAGAGTGCAAATCTGCCTTTCACTCTGACCCAGAGTTAAGAATCATCAACCTGAAGCACCTGTTAGCCTCACATTTAATTAGAAAAGAAAAGAGTTAGCTCTCTCTACCTGCATTGAACAAACCCTAAATTCTTGCCATGAGGGTAGCTGTTATAGAGGTGCCTGATAAAAGGAGCATGTGTGGCATTTAACATATAAGCATATGTGTGTTTGTGTGTGTCCACTCCAGAGTGCTCCAAACTTTGAGGACAGCCCCTCCAGAAAACACAGGCCCGGCTCTCCAGTCTCAAAGGACGAGCTTCATTCACCGCCTGGCAACGGAGCTGAGAAATGGAGAAGAGATGGGCAGAACGGGATGGGTGGGCAGTAAATTATCTGCTTTTAGTGGGGAAGACACGATATTTATTTATAGCATTCAGCCAGGGCACTTGGTGAGGGGTGAAATGGAATGGGGGGTGCATCTTTTGCGAGGGGCATCTTAGGTGGTCAGCATTGACCTGTGCTAACCCCTTGTATCCTGTCTTATTCTCCCACCCTCCACACTTGTCTTGTACCCAAAGATCCTGAGACCTCCCTGGCAATTAGGGAACGAGTCGCACCTACTCCCTGCCCCCAAAGGCAGTAAATTTTCCTCCTTCTCCTGGCCTTGTGACACACACACTCACACAACCTCAGAATTGAGGCTTCAAGACACAATTCAGCCCAAGCCGTACTTGCTTTATCCCCCACTTTACATTTTATCACCACCCCTTGTTTTGTTTTGCTGTCTCAATCCATCAATCTTCCCATTAGCCCTCCATCTTACGGAAACCGCAGGGAACGCCCCCTTTACACCAGCCCTTCAAATCTGTCATTCTCCCTGCACCTCCCTCAGCCTCCTCCACTTGCTGCTCACTCCCTCTTTCCCTCCATCCTCTTTAGTCCTACCTGTTGCATTCAAATGATCGTGCTACACTGTGGTGTTGCCTTCACCACCAGCTCGAGGTTGACACAAGGCTATGCTGGAGCAAGGGCGGAAAAGATAGAGCGAGATGGAGAGGGTAAAGGACTGGAGATGCTGTGGGTGGACAGTGGTGGTGGGGGGCAGCAGCACTTTGGGTGGTATGTTTCCTGCAAGGGTGGGACACAATGCCCCCAGTGTTCAGGCAGGCCCACAGGAGCTTGTTTTACAACAGGGGAGGGGCTGCCATCAATGGCCAGATGATGTGAACCACCCTGAGCCGATTCATAGTGACAAACAGCCCCCTCCGTGCAGACCCCCACCTCCTCCTCTTTTCTGCTTTCTCCCATCGCCTCTCTCCTTCCCTCCACACATTATGTTCTGTTGGACCAAAACCAGGACAGCAGAGAGCATGCACCAGCACCGCAGCAGCTCAATGGACTGGAAGTGAGGGGACACACGCCCACACATACACACTCACATGCACAAATCCTCAGAATTTCTCACATACATAATGGGCATCCATGCATAGGCTCACGGCCACAGACAAACACACACAAACACACAGGAACAGACCCTTTCTGTCCTTCTCCTCCTAATGACGCCTCAAGCATCTCGCTCGAACATGAATTGGTATTAGTTTAATTAAATCAGCGTGGCCCTTATTTGTGTTGCTCTCTTCATTCTCAAAAAAGGCAAAATGGCTTGATGACAGCATAATTGCTGAAGAATTGAAGGAGAGCTGGTATGGTAGGCTGCCAAGTGGGTCCAAATCACCCCCACCTTCTCTGCTTTTCTACCCCATAGGCCCGGTGCCCCTCTCCTTGAAGACCTGTCCATTCTCTAGGCCTCCAAGTTTGTTAACGTCGCCTCAGTACACAACACGACTTTTAATGAGTAATGAGTGTGCAAAAACTCTTTTAACCTATAAGGAGAAATTATGTTTTAGGCATCTTCTACAACAGCTCATATGTCTACACCAAAAAAACTTGTCTTCCAGATACACAAACTAATTGGGATATTCTGTGATGATGAAGTGACGCCCATTCGGTCATTGAAATTTAGGTCACTTTTATGTCAATACTTCATTTAGACACGCCCATAACACTGACAAAGAGTTGCAATACATCACTTTACCATGCTTATTAAAGTTTACTTTAAAAAGGGTGCTCTACACTACACAATCCGAGAGAGAGATCCATCTTCTGGATTTGGAATAGTGAACATGTGCTGTAGACTAATGTCTTAGAAAAATGGGAAATTACCTGATGCAATTAAATGTTAATGTACACGATACTACTATTTGGAGTATTCTCCAAAAAATCAAACGATGTTTTCACAGGCTGCAGAGACAGCTGCAAGATCCCTGGGTAAAGTTCCTGTGGTGGAACCAAGGCTTACGTAGGCATGCCCATCAACCTTTACTACCTTCCTTAGGTTGTGTTCAGCAAAATATCAGAGAAACAAATCAAGTACCCATCATGAATATGTATCCATCAATATTCATGTTGGTGGACACATTCTTAACTTCATCATCTGTAAAAGTCCGCAGCTCAACAATTGAGTGCCCTGTCAAATTTGCACCACACATATATATTTTTTAATTCAGGTATGGCCAACACTGGTTGACTTCAACATAGCTACTAGAGAAAGAAACAACAGTTTTGAGTTCATGTCTGTGTGTATGCTGGGGGTGTGCCAGCTGGTTAGTAGTGAGGTGGCAATAAAGTACTCCACCCCCTTGTTAGGGATGATGAGCTTGTGTGTGTGTGAGACTGGTAGCGAGAGTGAAGGAATGCAACCCAGCCCTCTCAGTCCCTACATATGACGCTAATTGCAGCAGAACGGGGATGGCCTGGTCTGCTTGTGTACTCTATTGTTATTCCTCAGCCTATTGTCTCCTGCCTTCTGACAATCGCCATCTGAATGAGAGCCTGTTGAGCTTGGCAGATCCCCGTCATTAGACCCCTTTACACCCATTGTGATGCGGCACTGAGGATACTGTAGGGCTATCAGTGGCTTTCAGCAGGACTGACGACAAATCTACAATAACCACAGATACGTTCTTTGTTTCCTTTTGTTTCGGTTGTCCATTCACACCAAATCTTCAAATAACTTGATCTAAAACGGTTTGATCTTGCTTAAGGAAAATGTCTCTTTTATGAAATCTGAATTTTTTTTTGTACCTTCTCTTCTCCTAGCAAGCAGCTGCAAGTCCATTGAGAGCATTCATGGGCTCTTTCTGTGATTAAAAATGACATATTTCAGAAAAAGTTGAAATATTAATTAATTATTAATAAAACCACAGGATTTCCAGAAATGTGTGCATTCATATATTTACATATACAAGTTGTTTTATGTACACTTATTCAAGCTGCACACTATGGTGCTGTTTGCATAATTGCTTTGCACAATGACCTATTTCTGTTATTGAGCCTACCTGTAAAAAGTTATAAATATGATGGATAAAACAGTAATATTAATAACATGAGTTAGTATAATTATGGTCCTTCATATGCGACTTTGTTTTCAGTATCTTTTATCTTCTACTCTTCTTGCTCAGTTGTTTCAAGGGTCCTGAGATGATTTGCATCATTGAGATGCATTTATGTTTAGACTATTATATGGAACACTTGTGCAAATTTAAAATCCTCTAATCTCTTTAAAATATGCTTTCATCAGTCTTAGAATAATTTCACCGGCTTTTCCACCCATGGACAATTGACAGCTTCACTCCAGTGAACGTGACACTTTTTTTTTGTCCACTCAAGTTTGGCCATGGATGCACGATGGACACAAATAGCCAGCTGGCCTGCTTTGAGCATAGTGCGACTCAGTCTAGTCTCTGGCTCCCTAAAACAAGCATCTGGAGGCTCGGGCAGTGAATACAAGTGTGAATATATTCATCCCCATGCTGCTTTGTTAAATCTCTGGGCGTAAAGCTGTTGTACCCCCGTGCCCTCCTGGGTGACCCTGGAGGATCAGAGACCAGGTTGTCGAAACATTTGTAACATTTGGCCAAAGCAAATCTCAGGCTGCCTGTTGAATTGAAGCTCACACCAAAGAGTAGAAAAAAAAATCCCCCTGGAACCCTCAAAACACTCCCTACGCTGGTCCAGGACCCCCTTCTTGTTACTTATCCCTCACGCACACACACTAACACGCCGAGCACGGAGGCTCAACCCCTCACAACCTCCAGCAAATCCCCTTTATCTTTTCCCAGCCAGATGGGGCCGCTGGAATAATAGCTGAAGCCCAATGAGTTCCATTCAATTTGTCATGCCGTCTAAAGGAGCTTGTAAGCTTCCCATTTGCAGTTATGTTATAGTAACCATGGGAGGCTCTGCAGTGTTAGGACTTAATTACCTCCTAATAGCTGTTGTAGAGATAAAGCCCCCAGCCAGCATAACCAAGCGCTGTCCAGCCCCTGAGACACACGGGCCCGAAGACTCCTTCGGCAGCCAAGGTACACACGATTCAGTATATGGTACTGATGTGACCTTTTGCCCTCATGTGTCTCTACACATCTGTACAGAGGTGCAGGAGCACTTTGGTTACTTGCTGATGACTTTCTCATGTATTTGTTTGCGTTTCCAGCACCTACACCAGCTTGCGTGAGTCTGGGTTAGTAGTCTAGGATGTCTGATATCAGATGGATTCCCATGACATGCTCTATACACATTCCCGGCCCGAATCAGATAAAACCTACTGACTGAATGAGTAGAGCCACCAGGAGGTTTGTGGTTCTAGATAGTAAAGACTACTATCAGATTAAAGTTTTGTCCGTTTATTTATTTATGACCAAGAAGACTAAGAATAGCAGCACTTAAATAAAAATATAATAAAGCCCCTCAAAACATGCTGGCATGGATGCAGACTCTCTTTTTATGTAAACAAAGTGATACAGTGAAAAAGATGATTGCAGAATTAATCAAAGGTTGTAGCTAGATGAACATTATGCATTGATAATCTTCTGGAAATTTTGTTGCAAATCATCTGAAACAGGCTAAAGAACATGCTACAGGTTTTCTAGCAATTGGTATGCCAACCTGTGGAGAGAGACATAGCAAGAATACCTGTTCTTATTTAAGAGCATGATCTTAAACAACTTGTTGATGAGTTTTTCTGTGTCCCTTTTAAACACACTGCACTTACTTTTAGACAATAGGAAACACACATACAATATTTTTCTTACAGTACTTCATGTAAGAATTGCAATGCTCCTAAATGCATTAATAGTAGCTATGATAAGGAAAAATTCAGAACTGAAACTAACCAAAAATAAAGCAGGAGTGTGCTGTCTTCCGGATCATTAGAAATATGCAAGGTAGTAAGAGAATAGAGTTAGTTTGGATAGAGGCTTTGACCTGATCACTCCCTGAATTGTGGTACACAAAGAAATTGGGGAGCGATGAATGAACTTTGCCGTGTGAGCCCACAGGTGGATGCTAGGCTAGTAGAGAGGTACAAGAGAGGCAGAGGATTTGCTCCATGTTTTTCCAGAGTTTATGATTCAGTTTTATGACTTAATGAGAATACGTACTTATAATACATGTAAGCTGTTGGGGAAAAAACACTCTGGTTTTCAACCAACATCAGATTTAAACTCTCTAGACCTTGTTTATGATCCTACTTTAAGTGAAACCATTTCCTTTTCAATATATGACAACTCTTATGTTTTATAATTGCCTCCTGCCCCCTGGAATTATTACTGGCACTCCAAAAACAGCAGGGCTTGAACCTCCACAATGTGAAGTCCTTCTTGTTCATCTTTGGTAACAACTTTCTGAATTAAAGTTGTCTGAAAAGGAGCAGAGCAGGTAGTCTGTATACCATTTTTAGGGTCAATATTTATGTTAATTTATGCAAATCTCACAAACAAACACCTGCTTGTGAACAGGTGCAGTGCATCAGGCTGAAATAAGCATAATGACAAGTTTGTGCCTTTAAGAGAGTTTGCTGAATCTGACTTGGAACACTCAAACGGACAAGAGTAAGAGGTTCAACATGATGACTGACATTTTTATTGCCAAACAGACCTGGACTGGTTAACTCTACACATCTTTAATCTAAATCACTGCCTGTTTAACATGGTAAATGAAAGTTGATGGAGCTGGGGATAACAGAAAAAGACCAGCGAATACCTGCAAACAATTTGTCACCACATACTAAAAGAGATGAATACTCTTTGATGGTCTTCAGTAAGAGGAGCGGGGATTTTAGATGAAGGGGACAGCAGACAGCTAGAAGAAGCAAATGGGTTTAAGTTGTGAGTTGCATCGGTCTAATAAATTTTACCGTCTGCTTTGAAGTTGCGCATTCTTTTAGAGTTTGCGTGACAGGCACAATCTCGCTGGCACTTGTCTGGTGTGTGGAGACTTTGTGTGGGACCTTTATATCTTTTCCAGTTTCGACTTTTCCCGAGTTATCTGAACTTGTGTACTTAGGAAAAAGGCTTTACATCTTTACCCCCACCTTTTTCAAATGATTAAAAAAAAGTAATGCAAGCTAAGTACAATTAAAGTTAAAATTGGGGTGCAGGCACGTTCTTAGGTTTTTGCTTTACCCTAATTTATTGGCATTAACTAGGCCACTAGATGTACAGTAAAGTGCTAATGCACGAGACATGCATGCGAATCTGAGCGGGAGACAAAGTGCACTCGCAGAAACACGCTCACAGTAACGGCAGTGGCGGTGGCAGGCGGCATCTCACGTTCTTCACTACAGAATTCAACAAAAGCGAGAATTTTGCTTCATTTCGTTCCAGGATTTCACAGAGAAAGGGATCGAGGGGGACAGCCAGGACATTATTCATGTCTTTCAGTTCATTTGGCTCTGCTGGTCAGCTCCCCAGACAGAAAGAGAAACCTTCTCTCATGTTTTTCCACCCTCCTCTATTTTCTGCAGTTTTTTTGTTCCCTTCCTTTTTTTTTTATTTTGGAGGCAGATTAGCAGGATTAAGTATGGCTCACATATGCTCCTCCTCACTATTGGTATTCACCACTGCACTGGGCCTAACGCCACCCAGACTGATGGACAGAAACAGAGATAGAATGAAAGATGGGGACGATGTTGATGAAGAGCATAGATGGATAGGAGTCAAAGTTGCAAGATGAGCGAAAATGTTACCAACATCCCTGTTCACATACCTTTTTATTAGGTTTCAGTTTGGCTGTTTTCCCTCAGTTTGGTTAATTTGAAATAATTTGAAAACTGAATAGAATGGTCATCCAAAGAAGTCTCTTTACTATTTGAACATTACAGTTTTGCCCCCGTTTAAAAACCTGAGATCATAAATGAAGGGTTTTCCCAGTTTTGGTAAGAAAAAGACTTAACTGCCACTCACAAAGCCCTTTGAGATGAACTGGAGTGCAGACTGCAAAACAGACCTTATCACAGCATCAGTGTTACCAAAGCACTTGTGGCTGAATGAGCGCAAATCCTCAGCCAGGTTTAGAAATGTGGTGCAAAGAATGAAACCAGAAGAGCGGAGGCTGTTAAAGAAACAGATTTATTCCCATGGTCTGGAAATCACATGGGTGCAATGCTGTTGTCTGTTTTGTTTTTGTTTTTTTAAAATAATGAAACAGATTTAAATGATCTGCACACTCACTTTGTATGAAAATGGATGACTGTCTGCTTTGTCATTATTATATAGGTTTGGTATTTATTTATTCATATATCTTCTCTCTCCTGTTCAGTGCTGTTTTCCGGAAATGTAGGAAATACTTGTAAATAATTATTACGTAAATTAACTGCAAACACGTGGATTGGGGGGGGGGGGGC
>VUQG01034099.1:0-23259 GCA_015106755.1 Etia nguti | reverse complement strand
GTGTGTGTGTGTGTGTGTGTGTGTGTGTGTGTGTGTGTGTGTGTGTGTGATAAGGTTTCCTCATTAGTAGAGTCAGCCTGAATAATGCAGGCAGGTGTATTGTTGTGGCCAATGGGCCAGGTGCTAATATGGCTGTCTGAGGGTGGAGGGTCAGACGCAGCATGACTTTAATGGATGTCACCATGGGAAAATGAAACCGGACCTCAGAGCTCATGTGACGAACCATCCCATCTGTGTATGTGTGTGTGTGTGTGGTAAGTCTTTGCCTTGTTTACTTAATAAAGAGCCTTTCTGGTTTTTCGGAGAACAAAAAGTTCTGTCAGTGTGAAAGAGTATCTTTGCTGAATTGATAAATTATAAAGTGGAGTTAATGACGACTCAAAAGAATCATTTAAAGTAATTTTTAATCATTATTCAAATATTTCTTGTACATTTATGACAAAAAAGGTTTTGATTCTGGCACTTTTACCATTTTTTTTAATCTAAAAGTTTATATATCACCTTGAAAATGAAAATTTCACCCCTCTTATTTTTTAAATGTTTTTTAAAGCAATAACTTCAGCATAATGATTTTGTCAAAGTGTCAAAGTTTTGTCTTCATGACCTGTTCATCAGGCACTTTTATCATGTCATTTTTGCTTTGTAGAAATATCAGAGATTAGCGAGGACATGTTTTCTCAATAAACAGTCACATGAAGAAGAAAGTTTTCACAGCACTCTGTGTAGTCACTCCATGATTCAGTAGCTTGTAGAACCACTTTTAGCAGCAATAACGTTGTTTTCTGTATAATTTTATCAGTTTGTCACATCGTTGTGGAGGAATTTTGGCCCACTTTTCTTTACAGTGCTGGTTCATTTCAATGAGGTTTCCAGGCATTCGTCTATGCGCCTGTTGGACACTAAGTCTGGAATGTGACTGGGCAGTTGCAGGTCCTTAATTTTTCTCCTTTTCAGCCTTTGTGTTGTAACATTTTTGCTGTGCTTGGGATCATTCTCCTATTGCATAACTCAGTTTCAGCAAACCTTTAGCTTTAGTCTGTAGAGTCTGAGATGTAGCTCTTGGGTTTTTTGCTGTTTCTCTGAGCATAGCACAGTCTGACCATGGGGTGAATTTGCTGAGATGTCCAATCCTGGGAAGATTGTGGGATTGTACCATTGTGGCCAACCACCAAACTGCCTCAGTGTCAACTTTTATAGAGGCGCTCACACTTGCTGATGATCAGTTAATGAAGTGCATTTGATCAGCTTCTACTTACCCTCTGAATTTCTATGATAGCAGGAAGGGTGTATTTAGACTTTCACACGACCCCCATTATGTTTAGAATAAAGTATTAAAGTTTTGATCAGTGTTTAGTGTCCTCTGTATGTGTGCCTACTGCCCCATGCTGCCCCGGGACGCCATAATTGTGTCGACAGGCTTGTCAAAAAGTCCAATTTTAGGTTTAATCTTTAGCGGTGAGGCCTGAAGTGTCCTGCCAGTCCTCCTCTGATAACATTAAAATAGCCTTAAGCATATGGTTGGTAACCCAATACAGGCTATTGTGCCAAACAGACAATGGAGATGAAGTAAATGCAAATTATGTCACATTCAACTTAAGTGTCTTTTTTTGTTTTTTGTTTTTTTGTTCCACATATGAACTACAAACTAACTTGAGCTATATAATGTGAAGTGTATTTTTACTCTGATGTGATGAGAGCAGATCTACTGAATTTACTGCACCGTGGAGGCTAAAATAGACGTCGCTTGAATGAACTAAATGACCAAGCTGCATTGTATATAAATACACACACAAACAGGCACACACATGGACTAAACACAGGTCTGTGTGCAGTAAAGGGGTAGAGGGCACTTCATCAGCACGTGTGTTGTACATAACAGTGTCCTCTGATGGGGAAGGGGCAATATATACATGTTAATATTTTAGTGTTATTAAAGCATTTTTATGTGATCATAAACAAATCATTTCAATTGCACTTACTAAATTTTTAACCAGATTTTTTTTAACCACATCTGTGAAGACAAAGACTTGGAATAACTATGATGGAAGGTAATGGGGATTCAAGTAAAGATAATGTGAGCAGAGGCCAGATGTGCAATCAGTTCCCTCTATGTGAGCACCCAAAAACTGGTGTCTTATACTTCACATATTAACCAAGACACCAGAGTGGTTTAGACTCTATTTACTACATCGGTTTGTTGAGTCTAATAATATCAGGTTTTTATCAAAAATTCAGATTTATAAGAAGTAACTGAACAATTCTTTTTCACTATGACATACAGCTTAATCGCGGTGATCAATTCCTTCTCAAACTTAAGATAAAGTGGGGGGTTTTAACTTTAAAGTGCTTTAAGCCCAGATGCATTTTACCAGTGTATATATGAAGAATCAGTTTGCTCTGGTCAAAGGACATTAAAGTAAAATGTCAAAATGTAAGAACATTATTTTTCTCCTCTTATGCTGACATGGGCAGTCATTTGAATCTTGCCACACAAGAATGACCCCCACACCACTCTAGCTGTGACTAGCCTTTCCACAGGCAAAATGTTTTCATTTTAATAACAAACATTACTGATATTTTTTGCATGTGCACAAGCTCTTCCATTCTGCTTGTCAATTTGATTAAAAATGCCAGGGAAAACAAAAAGTATTCTATTCTGTTCATGCAAAAGGTTGCTCTCTTTCTTTCTCCTCCTTCTATACTTCCTTCTTCCATCATCCATTTCCTGCATCATATCAGTGAAGCATGTAAAAGGCTGAGGGTAACACCAGGTGTGAGCGTAAAGTCTTATCTGACCCTGCGTGCTGATGTTTGCAAGAGACTGCCCTAACTTTCATCAAAGAGAGAAACCTTCAAAGCCTCGTGTAGCCACTGTCACTCGCTCTTTATTTCTGCTCAGAATATTGCAGTAATGAGGGGATCCCGGCTTACACAGCCTCTCAGTTCTTCTTAAGCTGATCAAAGGAAGCAAACTCAGGCTGGTGGGTGTTTTTGCATTGCTCAGTAGTCTGTTATGATCTTACCTGAGCCCCACATTGGTTGCTTCTGCTCTTCGCGATGCTCAAAGTGATCCAGCTCCTTTGACCAGTAGAGAGTCTGGAGGTCAGTGTGTCAGCCAGCGTAAAGTACCACAGCGATACCGTCCTCTTTGAGTGGAATAAAAAAAAAGTATGCTCACATTATTGTAGAAATATAAATAAATAAACACTCAGCGTTGTGAGAACTGGCACCAGTCAGCTGGGGAGTGAAGAGGGAAATGCTCGGTGCAGGCAGCCACATGCCCACAGTGTGGCTGCATCAAACGACAAGCATCTTGATGTTCAGCTTCTTCATCTTCGGTTCTCTCGCTCTGTTTATCCTCTTCGTTTCAAATGGCTTGTAATACTCTGTGTCTGTCTGTGTTTTCTCTGTGTTTTCCTTTCATGCTGTCACCTCTTTCCTGGGAGTGAAGGAAACAAGTGCACAAGATTCCAGTGGCTAATTCTGCTTCTTAGGACGGGGGAACCTAATATGTGAGGACAACTGTGGAAGGAGGGAGATACAGGCAGAGAGGGAGTGTGTGTACTGAAAAGGAGGGGCAGGAGAGAGGAGGGGAGACCCAGCAACGGATGGCAGATCAGAGGAAATGAGGACTGAAGTCTGCGTGTGTGTGTGTGGGTGTGTGTGTTTTGAAGATGGTGGCAAGTCACTGAAACTTGAAAGAAGTTGTTGACATGGTGAAGCAAAGGGAAGTATAATTGGTGGATGAAACAGATGGCTTATGGACAGATAAACTATGTATTCTTTTTGCTTGTTTGATCTTGAAACGGGTTCCCACACAAATGGCTCTGCCCTACAGTGTTCTTTCACTCATTTGTTGAATGACCGGGTTGTTATAATGAGTTATGAGCAAAGCCTGACTTATTTACACAATCCTCAAAACCCTTTGCTCAAATCCTGCTGTTCCCACATGTGCTTGATGACTCTACATTAATCCCTGTTATCCAAAAGCTGAAGAATTTCAGTTTGACAAATGTGTCAGAGAGTCACAAAGTGAGAAGGATACAAAGCAGGGCTTATATATATTACAGATGGACAATATGTAAGAATTTAAGTTGCTAGAAACTCAATCATTATTACTGTGAACTTTATGAAGATGTGAAACATTTTAGCTTCACATCATTATCTTTGAACAGCCCTCAATTTGGGTACTTTTGCAAAAGTGAGACCCCTATTAAATGTTTTAGATCAGTATATTGAATCATCTCTTTTTATATTTGTTTCAGCCAGTAAGCGGGCATTTATGTTGTTTGTCATTTTATCCATAAATGATTTCATGCAAATGATCTTAAATCTGCATTAAGTGACAGTCTGTTCACTTAAGAGGGGCATTAAAAAGCTGTTCTAAAGACAGACTGCAGAAACTGAAACCAAAGTGTGGGGTAGTGTCTTAAGTCTGGATTCTTACTGATAGCCAGCAGGGGGCGACTCCTCAGGCTGCAAAAAGTGGCGTGATTGTCAGGGTCAAGTGACGTCAAATCGCTTCATTGTCAATTCAACCATGTGAAGTGGTACAGTACACAGTGAAGCGAGACAACGTTCCTCCAAGACCATGGTGCTACATATAACATATAACAGACAACCAACACAGGATTACATAAAGTGCAAGTGGGGAAAAATTGCAAAAATTGCAAAAAAACAAAACAAAACAAAGGCAGACAGAACAGAACGATACAGACACAAGACAGTGCAGACACAACAGTGCAACAGAAAAGTGCAACAACTTTACTTATGACAAATGGTTTGGAAACAAAAGTTAACAAGCAAGTTAAGTTTTCAAAATCGTAATAAAAAACTATAGCAACTTCCATCTTTTGTATATAGTGTATGACTGTGAGATACCAACATAAGCATTCATACATTCATTTGGTTTCTCTTTTAATTCAGTTTGATTCAGTTCAGCTCAATTCAAGACCCTACTATAGTAGAGAGAAAACCCCAAACAATCAGGCAACTCACTATGAGCAAGCACTTGGCGGCAGTGGGAAGGAAAAACGTCCTTTTAACAGGAAGAAACCAGGCTCCCCCCATCTGGCGTTGGGGGTGAGGGGAGGGAGACAGTACAGAAGACACACTGTGGAAGAGCTCTGTTTTAGCTCTGTGTCCTTTGATTGTGCAGGAATTAATTGTAGCTGCCAGAGTATCAACTCTGAGTTCATCAGAGCTGAAAATACCTGTCAGTATCTACTGGAAATAATCCAGTCAGAGCGGCAAGAAGTGAACAGAACAGCTGCAAAATCACAGACAGTAAGCTCATGTGATCTGCAGAGGTTATACCAAAGTTTTTATCAAAACATTAACTGGTGCAGCTTTAAATACTGCATAATGACCAGTTTAACTGGTGCACTTTAGTTTTAATGTTTCTTTTTTTCTCCAGTCTCCATCATTCCAAACTTTTAATCAGGATATTTAAAGTTCGGATTTGTCAGTAATCACTGGAGTATAGTGCGGGTGACAAAGCACTGATTGTCTCCACTTGTGCAACTTCCTGAGGACATCAGCCTCCTGGTGCCACACTTCTCTGTTTTTTCACTCACATCACGCACCGAACATCAGGAGGTAAATTTTACAGTAGGTGGCCTTCTTTAAAATGCTGATCCACTGCAAATCCAAAACACTCTCAGCCTCCCAGCCACCCAATTCCATTTCTCACCTACTGAAACATCCAAAGTGAAGCACTGGTATAGCTGAGATGGTGAAATTAAATGTGGATGGCTGCGAGATGAAGATAGTCACACAAAATTTACAAACATGATACTGTGGGACTCCTGTGTGTTACCATGTTGGTTCCTGCTTTCTGCCAGTTAAGGTGTAGATTCAGATCGGATGTCCTAAATGTGCTTGCGAGTGTCATTTTGGAGAGGTAGGGGAGTATTAGGTGGAGCAGAAGGAGGCAAGGGCTGAAGTGAGATTGACGCATGGCCCAATGTTGAGTAAATGTCAGTCTAATTCTGATACGCTAAACGGCCTGATCTCTAGTCTGCCTTGTGTGCTCCAAGTAGTCACCGGAGGAATATGGGGAATAAATGCGTGGCTAACTACAGTCTATTAAAACGATGTGAACAGTTTAAAGACACTCAGTGTGTGAAGTGCTCTTGTGTAAATGAGACAGGCCGTTTAAAAACACCAAGTGTTTAATGCAAGCTGTAAAAGCCTTAATGGTAGCGTCTAGTTGGTCTTGGCAGGGTCGCTTTATGACTCTTCTGATGATGTGCTCATGTAAACTTATATCCCAGTTCAATTTAAGGCAGACATATTCACTTTTATTTCATTTGCATATTTATTATGGACAAAGCGACACACCAACAGCTTCTGGCACCAGGCCAGATAAGGGGTTAGGTTGAGGGACAGTGAGGAAGGACGACAAACTGGAGCAGTAAGCACATTTCATCAGAGGATACAGTTACACACACACACACACACACACACACACACACAAAGTTGAGTTTCCATCATCTCAGAGGACATTATGTTTATTTGCTGGTTACCTAACCTAACCATAACCACGACTTACTTAATGCTAACCTTTAAACCACGTTCCCTTTCTACAGTTTCACGACTTATTGTATGCTATCAATAAAGGCACTCAAGTTCCCCACAATATGACTATGTAAACAAATGTATGTCCTCACAACGTGATTAAAACAAGCGCATACAGCCCTTTTCTTACTGCCCTGTCCTCTGCTCTTTAACTAATCTCTCTCTGTCATAAAACTTTTATAAGATGGCTCACCATAACATCCTGCAGAGTAATGCAGTACATTGCATTCCTCTCTCAGTGATCTATATATGGATTTTCAGTGTTTGCTTACGTCTCTGTTCTCCTTTCATGTGTGCAGCAGGTTAGTCTGACGCAACTTCTTCAACCCACAAACTTTTGACTGAGCAGAAAGATGTGGTTTGGCTAACCTCTCTCCCACACCACTGACCACTGTAACTAGTATACTGAAAAAAATTCATTTTAATTCGGCTTAAAAAATATTTATAAACTTAATTAAATACAGGAAAAACTAAAAATACTCAATTACAAGTAGAAGTTATCCATTTAAGAATAATTAAAAAAAAGATTCTCTCGTAGGTAAAAGTGCAAAATTATAATTAGTAAACTATACTAGTATAAATATATACCTCAATTTTAGTTTTATATATACACACAAATACGGTGCTTAACAAATTAATGCCACAGCTGCCCTAAATGAACAGATCTGGTAAATACCAAAATCAGTTTTTATGGTTCTGTAATGATAATTACAGTAATACAATTAATTTTTTAAAATTAAAATAATATTTTTAAATAACATAACAACATAACAATATAACTAACAACACAATGTTTAGTTTTAAATGAGTCAGACTTCAAAAATGTTTGTTTTTTCTTGTTTTTATGGCAGATGGTCTGATAAATCTGTTAAGTCCTGTATTTGTATGTGTATACATTTATTATTAAACAAATATGAAGTATTTCTTGAAATTTTGTGTACTACGTGCAAAGCTAAATCCTTAAAAACTGATTGAAAACACTTTATAATGTATTTGTACACCAGTCAGCTGTACAATTTAATATTGTCTTCTTAAATCTGCTCTGACCTGTGAGCCCTCATGGCGGTGTCCTGTCAGGTCTGACACCAGGATGCTGCAGTACATTATACGGGTCCTGTGGGCTGTGGGCTGTGGGGCTCCAGTCTGTCAGGCTTAATCCACTGAGTCCTGCATATGCTTAATCATATCGCATTCTCAGGAATTTGGAGACCAGCTCAGTGCTGTAAGGCTCTCGGTGATGTTCCTCCTGGCGTTCCTGAGATGTTTCTTTGACGTGTGCATTGTCCTGCTAAGAGAGACTACTGTCATCTGGGAGTGCTTTAATTATGTAACTAATCAGATAGTGTGTTTGTTTCTATATTTAACTTCCACTTGCATCAGAAACAAAACACGTTGTTTGCCTTATTAACTCTGAAAACATTATCAAATAAAATCAAAGGTAAGTTTATCGAAAAGCATTTAAAAAAACATCAAAAAACACTTTTGCTTCAAATCACGCCAGCTGTGTTTTTTTCTAGCCATGTTTTTTGTTTCTTTCCTCTCTTTTGCTCAGTATGCCAGGAGTCCTGGAGAGCACTGTCTTTCTTTCTTTTTCTTTTCTTTTTTTTTGATCATTCATTTTTCCCCTTCAAGGATAAAAGCCCCGACCACAACCTTCTTCCCTAATAGCCGATGCACTTCAGTGCTGGCTTTGAAGATTTAATCAGTCAGATTTCCTTGATTAATCCTTTTTCATGTCCTTTCACGGTAAATAATTAGACTCTGATATGATCGTTTGCTGGATGGAGAGGACAGCATGCAGTTCTCTGATAGAGCAGAGTCCCCAGGTATCTTCATTAGCCTGATTATTCTCATCCAAACACACTTCATCAACCAGTTTACTTGTAAATAGGTTAATTCTATTCCCACTCCCTGCTCACTCTGCTGGCTCACTGTGTTTAACAGAGGAGTTCTCACCAAATGTCTCTTTTGTTATGTGTCTACCTTCACAGTCTTCACACAGGACGTATTTGAGAAAATATCTAATCTCCATCGTATTAAGTCTGAGGGGTTTTCCAGGAGAGCGTGTGTAAATGAATACCAGTCACTCTATGCCAAATGTGTCTTTGTTAAATGATTGTTGTATTTTTAGTAATACAGTATGCTTTACAGACATCAGTCAAGAGCGTTGCAGAAGTTGTGTAATGTTGACACCTAGTGGCCAAATGCTTATATCTCATGCAGCTTATAATTATGTTGCAGGAATGAGCTTCTACCACTTGCTGGCAGTGCGATTCCTCCCACCTTCATTATAGATTTTGTTCTGATAATTTGACCTCTTGTCATCTAAAATAATAATAATTAATAAAATACAAAAAAATGAGTATATGCACAACAGAATACTCATTTTTCTTCAACTTCTTCCAAAACAGGATCTCTTTAACCATGCATTAGATGCTGAGCTGAGTAAGCACGATGCAGCTGCATACTGTTGTGCAGCAGAGAAGAGGAGCTGCTGCACTGACTGCCCCTCTCTCCTCTGGATTAACGAGTAAATGACACCATTCAGACACTGAGCTCTGATCGGCTGCTTAATACTGTTTCATCCCAAATAACACAACCACCATCCACACGTGACCTGAGCTCTCTCACAGACGCACAAGCTGTGCATTCAAATAAGCAAAAACATATTCTTTAGATAATTTGGTACTTATATATAGGCAGCAGGAAGCTGCTGTCCCATATGATGTTAGAGTGACACAAATATAAACACTTATTTTTCTTATTTTAATGCTTTATTGTTTGTGGTTTCCTTAATATTTCCTGAAACATCCTTTGCAAAGATAAAAATTGCGGGAAAGAACTCCAAGACACATTAGCCAAGAATTATGGATCAATTAACCTCTTGATATATTAAAAACTTTATTGCTACTAAGACTTGGTGGCGCTTGATTTAAAATGTGCTAGAATTGTTGCCTTTGTCTCATTTTTTCATATAAATGTTGTCAAGCTGCAGATTTCCTTTGGGAAAATTAACATAAGTGGGAAATTATTCAAAAAATTACATGTAAATGAGGCATTGTGAATATTTTCTGTATTTATTCAAGAAAAGGCATCGCTGATATTAAATGTCAGAGGGGTCAAAGGTCAAAAGATTAAGGGTGAATGCAGTCCTTTCTTTCTCCTGTGTGCAGAAGTGTCCTTTTCAAATGGCAAAACTTTTTTTTTCTTTTTTTTTTCAAGATGCTGGTCGATCAGCCGTCCAACATTTATCATGTAGGAACACTCTGCATGTTAATTGTCTGGGGATAGTCTGTGTCTCCAACAAGCAGAGAGATGTCCTGCTTTTTGTTATTCATCCTGCCCCTTCAAAGTTAGTCCCTGGTTTTCCTGGTTAGTAGTGCAAATGCATTACAAATACACACACAGGCTTATACTAATCCTCGTGAAAACAAAGCGATATATTTTTTCCCAGTGCAGGTCATGCGTGGGATGTTCATCAGCGTGTTTATCAGGATTAGGAGCATTTCAGCCATAATATAACCTCTAACGTCATACTTAACGCTCGCTGCTCTGAATGAAAAGATGAAGGCAGGGCAGAAACATGCAGAAAGATGACCGGCAACGTGATGATGCAACTGGTGACCAGTGTTCTTTCAGTGACCATTCCCACCACTGACCCATGACCTCTTGACCCCTCTCCCTGACCTCTCAGTGGGTGGCCCTTAAAGTGACCAGCAAGGACTATGAAGCATCACAAGTGGCTGCTCTCAGATCAGATCTCTCTAGTTTTTGCTTTTATCTTCATCAATTTGATTTTGGCATTTCAAATGTTTTTTGAATGTTTGTGTGTGAACATGAAAGGTCAGTAATATAAGAACTGTAAGGAAGGGGTATTTATTAGATGTGTATAATACAAGCTGTGGCCTGGGTAGATGTCAGGGCAGGATTATGCCAACCCAATGTCAGAGAAGTAGAAAGCCTAAGCAGGCGGGCAGCCATGTTAATCATAAATCTTTATCTTGCAATCCTGCCTCGCACATTCGGCCTTCATTAAAAGACGGCACCGGGGATTAGTGCCGCTAAACCACAGAGATCTGGAGAGAAAAATGAGAAACAAAGTAGCAAGTAAACAAGGCGTGTTGATGTTGGTAGCATTTAAATGATGGATTTTGATGAATATATATGCCTAAAAATAAAACATTCCAACAAATAGTAACTTAAACAAAGAAAAAACACACTTAATTGAACTTTTAGTATTTTAATAACATCAATTGTCCCAAAGGAAACAAGACTGAAAAGAAAAACAGTCATATGTTGCAGTTTCTTTACAATTTTAACCTGAGAATTACAACTTTTTGCTTCTCCGCGATCCCCTTTGCAAACCTCCACATTACAGAGTATTTAAAAATAAAAACAAACAAACAAATATCCCTCTCTTCTGTCATTACCCACAGAAGATCAGCTAGATCCCCGCAAATGAATGGTTTAAGTGTGAAACATGAATATAATGGAAGAAAAAAACTGGACACAAAACAAGGATAAGAGATTAGATGGATGAGTCTAAGTGACAAAGAAAAGCTTGGACTACAAATATGTACAAAAGAAAACAAAAAACAAAAACACACACATCAGCAAAAAAATCAATTTACACTATCTTAAATTAATGAATAAATTAAAAATAGTTTATGTGGAATAATATCTGGTGTTGCGAAAGCTTAATTAGAAGTGCTTATTTTACAGTACCCGGGCAGCTGGACAGCAGCAACCTGCTATGTCCTTATATCATTTGGTAAATGAGTTTTGGAAAACAATTTATTGGTTTAAGTCAAGTATTTTCTAATACTAGCAATGCTGAGTAGTGCTAATCTACTGTGCAAATGTTCCACAAGTGTTAAAAAACAAACTATTCTACAGTGCTTGACTACCAGTCTGTCTACTGAGAGAGAGCCAGCTTCTTTAAATCAGCCTGAGTTTTCTTGAAGGACGGGACTCCATCATTCGAGTCGTACTGAAGGCTGATGTGGAACCAACTCTCCCGATCCCTCTTAGTCTCTGTAGACAGATGTTATCTGTCGGGGGGGCATGTGCGGTGGATGATAGGAGTCATATGGCCCCTCTAAGTGTACGTCATATCCGGTCTGTGTATGATACAGCACCTGCTCCACAGAGGTGGGAGAGTAGTGGTGGGGAGGTGGGTAGTGGGGTGAAGGCTCCTGTTTGGGCACCAGGTTGCTGCTGATGCTGAGAGGTGGTGTAGGCGGGCCATCATATGGAGGGGTTCCCACGCCGCCAGCATTGTACTCATTTGGTGAGTGATTCCCATAGGGTCTTCCCTTCATCGCCCTCAAGTGAAGCAGGTGAGCTGAGTCAAATGTGCCATATGGGGGACTTGGCAGTCCTGGAGAGGAGTAGCTCACCATGCCACCAAGAGTAGGCGGTGGCTGACCTCCATGTCTGTCTTCAGGCCTCATCCCAGGACCCGGAGCCGGTCCCATCTGTAAGCAGCCGGCAACCAGGTTGGTCGTGGGCTGTGAGAGCCCCTTACACAGCGTTTCCATGAAAGCCCTGCTTTCTGTGGACAGGCCCCCCTCCAGAGCCTCAGACAGTGCACAGATGTAGTTGCGGGCCAGCCGTAACGTCTCGATCTTGGACAGCTTCTGTGTTTTGGAGTGACAGGGCATGATGCTGCGCAGGTTTTCCAGTGCATCATTTAGGCCGTGCATACGCGAGCGCTCCCTGGCATTCGCTTTTATTCGCCTCGCACGGAAACGCTCCTGCCGGGCCTTGGTCATCCACTTTCTCTTAGGCCCTCGTCGTTTGGACTCATCCTCTGGTCCTTCCTCTCCATCCTCCTCATCTTCTTCTGCATCCTCACTCCCCATCTCTCTGGCCTGTTGGATCACTCCACCTGTTCTGTAGCTGTGTGATTGGGCCAATGCGTCCCCATCAGGTGAGCTCATGTCTCCGTCCATCCACTGCAGAGGGCTGACAACCTCCTCACCCTCCCCTTGTCTAACATATGGCTTTATCATCATAGCAATCTGCAAAAAAGTGGAGAATAGAGGACATCTTTGTCACACACATGCTGTAATAATAACAGACAGTATAGTTTATTAGACCTCTATACTCCAGTCTCAGATTCATCATTGTCATATTCTTTGTTAATGGTTTCCAGCTTCTTCTTTTATATAACGCAGTGCATTCAATACGAGTACTGTAATATATACAGTGACTGTACTTACACTAGGATTTATTTTGTAATTCTATGAATGTTATCTGTTCATCCTAAACATATGAGAATACAAAATATTGTTTGTTTGTTTTTTCCTAAATTCATGTGCTGTTGAAAGTATTGCATTAAACTGGAATGTATATGTTAGGTTATTGGTCAAAGAGGTCATCCTACATAAGTATTACCATAATTCTGAATAATTTATAATGCACTAAAATACATTTATTATAATCATGTATAACTACAAAATGTAGTAGGTGGTTAACACTGTTCGAGGATATTTTAGCATCATCTCCTAAACCTAACCAACACTATTTGGTTCCTAAACCTCACCAACGGGAGTGGAAATAAAAAATCAAAAGTTTACAAATTAAATGAAAGAAATTAGGCAAGTATAAAAGTTTTGTGTCTTTCTGTCCCTGTTTGCTTCTCTTTGCTGTAAGATCTTTTGATTAGCGAAAAATACTTTTCCTGTTCTTTTTCCCATTACAGCCATTTTTTCTGTTTTACCTACTTGCAGGAAGTTTTAGTTTAGAACAAATAACACAAAGTGGTATTTTGATATAGGCTGTAGGTTTCAGCATTTTAAGATTCTTCATCTAGAAACATAACTAAACTTACTTCCCAGAAAGATTATACGATTCACTGTATCTATTTTGTGTTTGAGGCCTTCTTTCCGAAGTCCGGTCAGATGTTAAGGTTAAGGAAGGTTAAGGGGTGAATTAAGGAGTCTGATGGCCGTGGTAACCTGGGGTTAGTGAATACAAGTCTTAAGTCACCAGGAATAAACATCAAAAACCATTAAAACCATTATTTTTGCACAAATAAGTCCTGAAACTGGCCCGACGGTTTCAGCACCGGACAGTTCCTCGTGCGCCCTCCTCAGTCTCATGTATTTCTGATTGGCCAAAACATTATACAGCTGCAGAGGGAGGTGATGGCTTTTAATGCATTTATAGCTACATGAATTTCCCCCCTATATGTATTATTTGCTTTACCCGTCTTCTCCCCTTCTCCTGTTCTTTGGGTAATCCCGGTCAACTTGTGAACTGGTAATGCCCCAGCAAGTCACCGACAGGACTTTAATCTGGGCCATCACAGGATTTACTCCGTGGATGAAGCAACGACCATGGGATTAAATGAAAGATCGACATCCCGCAGATCAGTAGCCTGACAGAGGGCTCAGTCTGAATTCAAATAGACATTTTCAAAGGCAGAAATATTAATGTCTCCCCACAAATTGCGTGCCTAAGCAGCTATTGCTGAAGTATATTAAAATAAGCCTTTTGTACTTTTTTTCATTAGATATATTAATTTCCTGTTGACTTTGTGTGGAGTTGCTTTAGTTCAAAATAAAATCCCTATGCCAAAAAATCGGTTTCTTTAAACTGAAAACAAGTTGCCTGTGAAATACATTAAAATGTAAATTACGTGTAAACAGTGTGTCCACACCGACTGACTCACGATTCCTGCAGAGTCTCTCTCGGCTGCGCTGTGAAACATACCCGTGCTGATGTGTCCCGGGACCTCCTCAGGAAGTCTGTCAGATGATATTTGTCCTTTCTCCACGGATCACAGCTCCGTCACACCGTCCATCAAGCAGCGCTGAAGCTCCGTGGCGTCTCCTTGTGCGGAGCTGTTCAGCCTCTCAGTGCGGGTCACTCCGGGGGGCTCCGGGTTTTAACCTCCACGTTAAAGCTCCTCCTCCTCCCACTCCCATCCAATTCCTGTTGACGCGCTTCAGCTCGCGCGTGGCCGGCCCGTGACTGTAGCCCCTGGAGCTCAAAGACTTGCGCGCACGCGAGCGCGCGTGTGAGAGATATGCATAAGCTCACTGAAATAGTCGAGACAAACAGGGGAGGCCCGGGCCTTTGTTGAGGCGCGAGGGCGGCCGCCAAATCCGCAGTACGATGTCAGTGAACGTAGGAGAGACGCGCTCGGTCGCGTGAGCCTAACTGTATGTGACAGCTCGGAGTTGCGTGTGAGCAGGTGTTTGAGCCATTCCCCTCGTTCAGCATCGGCCCTTTGCGCTGTGGAGATGAGGCTGTTAAACAAGTTCACCTCAACTGAGAGGCCGCTCTGACCAGAAGGGGTAAGTTTGGTCTCCTGAGGTGTGCGCTTAAATGAGCAATGTGACTTCGAGACTCGCTCCAGCCCCCCATCGTCCTCTCTGCGGGACCTAGGTGTCTGAATATTGAGGCTTAGCACCATAACCCACATTCACTGACACTGAATAAATGTCTTCTCTTATCAGAATTATTCAATAGCTGTAAGTTAACCTTGAATTTGAAAAGTCCAATTTTTTTTTTTATTGCATTGAAGTTTTATGTCAGTAGCTTGAGCAAATTACAACACAGTTTTCACTCTGATTTTCTCAAGAAACACAAAACTATATGAATGCCAGCTCTATTCAGTGCTGACTGCAGAACCTGCTGTAGGAGCACTTCAGCCACATCACTCTATCAAGTGATGAGGACCATGAAATGTGGCTGAAAGTCCTAAAGACAAGGAAGTATGAAGACCTTGTGCCCAGTACTTTTTATTTGTTTGAATAACCAGCTGTTATAAAATATTTACTTATATAAAAAAGTACACAAATGATTAGATTAATAATGATTATACAGATTACGTTAACTTTTCAGCTGACTAAGAATCACAACTAAAACACTTGTGACTGTACATTTTACATTTTATTCGACTAATATACAGGTAACATTAAGTAGGTGGCAAATTTCACACACTCACTACAGTTACTGTGGGAGTGAATGGTAAAAGAGCAAAATTTGCCAATTTAGCATAAAATAATGATTTAAAGTCAGATTATTTCAAGGAAAGAAAATGTTAGTAATCCAGATGTAAACAGGTGCGTGCTCATAACCATCCAAAGTTCTCCAAAAAGTGAGGATGACAAATTGTCTTGCTGATGGTCGTCATTTTTTTAAACTGGAGAAAAGAGAGAGCATGAGATTGGGAATGCTGTATATGCGATTTAGGAAAAGAGCACCACATGCTCTAACAGAGGGGCTTAACATAGTTTACAGGGTAATCTGCAATTCCAAACTATGTGCTTTCACTTTATATTCATTCCCAAGTCGACCACCTTGCCCCATGCTCCTCCCCCTGCGTCTTTTCCTGTCCTATTCCACACCTGCAGCCTGAGATGGGAATAGCAGAGCTGGGTCTCTTACATCCCCAGAGTGGAACCGGCAGGGGAATATGATAGCTGAGGCCTCGTGTCCCCGTTGCATATGCTTGTAAAACATTTTGTAACAACCTAGCAGAATAAATTTTATTCATTATTCTTCTTAGAGCTTTGATCAGAACTTGAAAATCCTCTCTCTTTTAGCCTGTTAATAATTCTATTTAAATGCGACCTACTTGCAGCATTTGTCCGATCTTTATGTTCGACAAGTGGTGCTCGAGTGTTAAGCCGTATGTATGCCATGATGTCCCCTGATCCCTCCGTGCTGGCCACACATGACGAAGTCCTGCTGCAGATGGTCTTTGCTTGAACATATCTCATATTTTAACAGTCTGTGGCTCAGATGCTCATCTATTCTCCACTGGCCGCTCAGCCCACTCAGCATGTTCGCATGCTCAGAGGACTCCTCACCTTCTCTAGGTATGAGACGGGAATTTGTTATAATAAAAAAAAAAGAAGCACAGATAAAACTTCACTTCAGTACACACACAAACATGACCTTCCTCTGAATCCCCAGTGTTTCTGTGTGTGACAGCGGGGAAAGTGGGTTTTGTCCATCTGTCATACTGGAATTCCTTAGAGAGATGCCAGCGCCACAGCATGAAGACAGTGTGTGTTTGTGTGTGTTTGTGTTTGTGTCCGTTCTCATGTTTGGGGATGAGGACAGAGCCCATGTGTAGCATTCAAAAAGTTTTTTTTCTCCATATGAGCAGTAGCTTCTCGTGTAATTTGATACAGTCACAGGTTGTATCGGTGCACTGAGATTGTATCTCTCACTTTGCACATGTCAGTATCCATTTCAACATCTATACCACCGGTAACAGCAATAACAATACGGTCTTCAAATTGTTTGGAAAGCGTACAAAACAACACCAGAGAATGAATGTTGCTCTGTATTTCATGGTCCCCCATCAACTTTAGAAATGGCCAGTCTTCTAAGCCAAACTTGAACCTCCCTCCAGCCCAGGATTGACCCTGGGGAGACGGGTGATGGTGACCATGTGTCTTTCTACTAACCATCTCATTGATGGACCCCACCACTGGGTAAAATAGCCCCCCCTCCTCCTTCTCTCTCTCTGGCTGAACCCTAAACCCCCTTAACCCTTTCCTAAACCCCCTGCTGGCCCCCTGTTGAGCGTGCTCATTGGCTGACCGCCTTCAGGCGTCCCTTTTCCACAGGCCCATTGTCTGGCCCCCATAAGCAGCTTTGTTTCTGCGTGTGCAGCTGGGCTAGCCCGCTCAGCCATTAGCCACAACACGCGAAAGAGAGAGCGGGATAATATAATTACAAAACAAAAGTCAGGTGGCTCACGAGATCAGCCAGGAGAAGCCCATTTGACGGAGATGCGAGGACACGCTGGCGGGTGGCCAGCTATAATTTGATTATGAAGTTGTGTGAGTGACAAAAGAAACAATTGAATCTTTTTTTCTCCCCCTTTTATTTGCCCCACTGTGATTTAATTTGATTCCACTGGGGCTTAAAAAAGAGGGCAGAGTGAAAAGAGAGGAGATTTACTCTTCTAATTTCCAGAGCCACCAGCAAAGAAAATGTAATATGGTCTGACAAAATAGCAAGAGAAATTCTTCCCTGGGCGAACTTTATTGTCATGTTGCTGCAGCACTTTGACTGCATGTGAGGCCTAAATCAGATGAATTGCTGAAGGCTGAGTTTTCCTGCGGACTGACTGGTCTTGAGCTCTTGTTTTGCATGAATGCACACAGACTGGTGGACAATGGGATCGGTGGCAGATCCACCTCCTGTAATACTTTCTTTAAACAGGGCAGCAAGTGTGTCCCCCCTGTTCTGTCGGCAGACCAGAATTTATCCTGTTAGTCACCCTAGATGAGTGAAAGAGTAAAATCAACCCCCATACCAGCTGGACACACACATACACATCCATTTATAAAGGCAGAAACGCACGCATGCGCACACACACACACAAACACACACACACACACACTTAACCCCACACACTGGGGAGTTATACACACAGGCAGCTTTATGGACAGCTGATAAGAACAGGTTTAGCTGGTGGTTACTGTTCAGAGCAGGTCAAGCAGAACAAGATCTGTTAATGTCTCTTTGTTTCTATAGTTCATACTGCAAAAGACTGCATTTTGTTTTCTGTTTTTTTGTTTTGCTCTTACATAAGACAATAAGCAATTGTGTCAAGTGTGCACACGCTCTTACGACTGAAAGGTTAGTGTCAGCGTTGTGCCCGCTCACGGTGTGTAAACGCCCATTTTTTGCCCCATTAGGCACAGCTTGATCATGCCCCTGGGAGAGTGCCACATTCTCATGCTCTGAGAGACTTTTCTGAAAGGTTTCACTGCAGATTAATTGCTGGTTTACCATTTTGTTTATGCAACTAGATAGTCAGAAAGAAACCATCATTAGGAGATAAAGAATTTTTTTATTTATTTCTCTGTATTGTTTTATTACAGGTTGTAGGGAATGTTGTGACAAATTTACATCACATTACATCTTTTCATTTGGGAACTTGAATTTAAGTGCTACTGTTGGGAAAATGATTTCAAAACAATTATATAATGAGTGTAATGAAACACTTGCAGGCAGCCCCGCAATTTGCTCATTGTTTAGGGGGAAGTTTCAGTCCCTAAGGGGATGCGGGATAGGCCGAGCCAATGAACTTCTTCCCATCACCGTAGGAGGAATTATCCCAGGTGTAAGTCTGAATAATGAGCGTGTTCCCTCCCACGCTCAGATGACACCTGAGGATGATGGATAGACAGCAGAAATCAGAACAGATCCACGTGCGATAAGGCGTCACAGGATGTGAACATTTACTCACTGTTTTCCAGGACGAGTGATGTAGCAGAGGCTGTAAATGGCAAAGTCAAATTCCGGGCTGCAGCCAATGACCGCAGAGCCAACCTGCTTGTAGTAGCCGTCCCACATGAACTGCATCCCCAAGACATCAGGAAATGTAGTCCACTGAAGCAAGAGTGGAAAAAAAGAAAAAGAAAGAAAATGAATGCAGTGCCCTTCGTAAATTAAAAAAGTATTTTAGGATTTTTATCGTCAGTGCTTACAGGTCCATTGAAGCTGTGGCTGTAGTAGTTTAGCTTTCCACTTTTCTCAAGAAGATAAAACCGGATCCAGTTGTGAAAACCGGAGACCTTTCCTCCCTTGATTTCTCCTGTTAGAGAATGTGGTTTTAAAATAGTAAAAAAGAAAATACGTTTTCAAATAAATGTGATGTTCAAAAGAAATCTGCTCTGTCCGAACCTGCAAAGATGTGCTCAAAGCCACTGGAGTCCAGCTGGTTGTTGTTGCGAGAGTACAGACCAAACCACATCATCTTCAGGTCCTGAATGAAGTCTTCCTCTGATTTGTAAATGCCTTAAGATATAAACACAGCCATTGAAAACACATGAGGATAACCATACCCAACCTTCAAGTATCACTGAGGATGTGTGAAGGTGAAATATTATGCATAGAAATGTGTTACCGTTGTTGTAGAGAAAAGCAAACAGCTCCCGTCCCACCTGAGTATTGGACATAGTTTCCCTGACAAACTTGTCCTGCTCAGCCAGCTGCTGAGAGCTGAAGTTCTCTGCCTGTCCAGTCATCCTGTTGTAGTTGTCCAGCACAGACAGCAGAGCAGCGTAGGTGGGCTTGGAAAAGAGAGCATTTTCATTCAGGTGGCTGAACAAGCTGAAAGCAGAAAAAAAAAGATTTAGAACATAGAAAAACTGCTATGTAGTGAGAGATTGCTGTGCTGATAAAACGGGTTTTCTCACGGCTTCGAAGAGCGATCTATCTCAGAGCTGGTCTGAGAGTCGGGCACCAGAGCCTGAGGGTCAATAACCAAGTCTGAGGCTGAAGCCTTGTTTGAGTCCAGAGCATAAAGTCTCTCAGAGATAGACTTGATCTCTGCATCAGTTACCGCACCACCCAAATCTACAAAATACATGCACATGCTTGTGTTACTGGAGACGTCAGAGTACAGATAACAGGAAAGTAAATAAGTCTAAGTTAAGTTAAAAACAGTGTGTGAAATAGTCCAACTTAACTCTGCTTGAGTCAGACATCACATTTAAACGGCTGTTTGGATCACCACACAAACCATAAAACATCAACTTTCCACAATGAGAACTGGAGTATATTTGTACTCTAGTATTGCTACTTTCATGTATCAAAATACATCTTCCACCACTGGGTAATACTCAACATAGAGGCAACAAATACAGTTAGGGAACAAACAAACTGAACCTTTTTAATCTCCTTCCATTATATGAAGTAGCCCAACAATGACACCTGCTGGACATATATATATATATATATATATATATATAAAGCTTCGCCCATGAGCACCTGGCACCAGGAGCCAAACAAAAGTGTTTAGATTATTTTAGGTAAGAAAAAGTAGCAAAATCACAATATTGGTGGATGGATGGCACAATGTAAAAACACTACATTACAACTAGAATACGTCAAAAGAAAGAAATTAAGAAATTATAAAGAAAGTTAGTTCTCATTCTGCATCTAGATGACAAAAAAAAACCCTTCATGACTCTGAATGCGTCAATTTATAAAAGAAAATTTACTCTAAAATATAAGTGGTGAAAGCACAGTTACACTTAGATAATTCAGATAAAGTTTGTTGTGTAGTTCAGAGGTTCCCAACCTAAAGGTCGGACCCTCCAAGATAAATAAAAGGGCGTTGAGATGAATTATGAGAGAGTTTCAGAGCTAAAATTTGCTATTTATTTATTTATCTATGACATATAATAAATTAAATTAATTAATAAAAGTACTACAGTATCCACTTTTGGTAGAACTCTTATCAATTCAAAGAGCCCCGCAAATAAAATCATTTTGAAACACTGTTTTGATCTCAGTTTGTAGGAACTAGGAACCAAAGCTGATCATAATAAAAATGCAAAGATGGGTTAAAAAATAAATGACTTACTGCTGAAACCCAGGGTCACACAGAGTACAAGGACAGCAAGGACCTTCATCTTGGCTCAGCAGCAGCCTGATAACTAGGTGAACTGACTGTTATGGTCCTTCCTTTATATCAAAGTGGGGTGTGGTTTTTGCCCAACTACCATCAGAGAGGTAGGGCATACTGGTTCAGGGACCAGTGGAGGTGGAGTTAAGTGACAGAGCACCTCTGCACAGGTTACACAACTTTAATTCTCTCAAGTAGTCACTTGTTGGAACATGATGGCCACACACACATTTTGACCACACCAGCAGGCACCAACATGGCAGCAGGTGCATCACGTTTTTAAAGAAGAGTCTGTTGTTATTGTTGTTTGGGTAATCCCAAAGTGCTAAATATACCCAACCACAGCGAAGGGCACAGCTTTTAAAATGAGAAAACGATAGTGCTGTTAACCTGATGATGGGAACCCACGAGTACCAGCACCCATATATATATGTCAGCAGCTGATGACACAGTTGGTAATGAATTGACAGCACCTTTAGGTGCTTGAGCTCCAAGGGGATGTGGCAGGGGGGACTGTGGCACCCCCGTAAACTCAAATGTGCCCACTTATTTTAGAATACAGTATTATTTGAGTATGTAAATTAATTCTAAACCAAAACCAGTTATTTATTATCCTGTAAATTAAATCCTATATTTAAAGAAAGAAAAATGTGAGTGTAGTGTTATGTGTAAGCCTCTACACTGGAATTTAGTGGATATTACCACTGTGTGGCTGTAACTGCAGCCATCACAATGTCAGTCCAAACAAAGTGTCCTTTGACTTGAAGCACCAACTGTTACAACATTGGAACAAATTATCCTGTTAGCAAGTTAGAGTGAGAGATGGTGTTTTAAATGACAAATTAAGAGCTCATGCTGTCCACTTTATTGTCACTCAGTGATTACTTTTGTATCTGAAGAAAGGCAACGAAACTGCTTGGTGAGGTGTAAAAATAAAATGGCCATGGTTTGAGCCAACATCTCTTTGAAACATTTGTCCTGCACGTTGAAAAATGACGTGTAAAGAAGTGTCAACATGTGATGAGTTGGAGCTCACTATCTCAAGTCACACTGTCACTACGACTGATGCATTACACAGTACACACCTTGTGAGTTTTGCTGTTATGTGAAGCTTGGAACTGCAACAACAAAACAGGCTGGTTCCCCAACCTTAGTCAGCCAGTGAGTCTATGTGGTAGTGGGCTGTAGTTTTCCTCAGCTGCATAAAGAGAAGTGGTTGAGGGAGTTCAGGGAGCAGTGCCAGGTGGAGCTGGTTAGTACAGCTGCTGTGCATTGATTATTAAAGTTTTCTTCCCTTATGGAGTGTGGTGCTGGGACCAGTCCATGCCAGCATACACCGACACGCCAGCTGTGAGACCTTGTTTGAAAGCAGTCTTTTGTGTTATTGTTGTAAGTTGTGTGCTATCAGGAATGCCAGGCATACCACAAAGGAGCACACGGCCTTTATGTTGTTTAAGTGTGTGTGCGGTTACAAGAAAATAATAAATTACAAATTCACTCGAACAATCCGAAAGCAGCACTCACATTACCCAGCCCATAAGTCACGTCACTTCATCACAATTGCACCTTTTATGCAAAACACACTAGTGTGCTTTTTGATGTGTTATCTTAATTAATTATGTATTTATATGATTACACTCATATTTGAATCCCTTTTTTAATAGTTATCGGTCTATTTAAGGATAAAAATCTCCAGTTTTTTTTTCTCTTCAATGGAAACTACATTTGGTTATCACACAGAGCTTTAACACATAAAAACTATCAAAGCTCATAACATATATGTTATAAGTTGTTTTTATATATGGAATTTGGCTTGAAAAATAATGTAATTTCCATCAAAGTCATTTAAAGTACAGGGTGGGCCATTTATATGGATACACCGTAATAACATGGGAATGGTTGGTGATATTAAAGTCCTGTTTGTGGCACATTAGTATATGTGAGGGGGCAAACTCCTCAAGATGGGTGGTGACCATGGTGGCCATTTAGAAGTCGGCCATCTTGGATACAAATTTTGTTTTTTCAATAGGAAGAGGGCCATGTGACACATCAAACCTATTGGTAATGTCACAAGAAAAACAATGGTGTGCTTGGTTTCAACTTAACTTTATTCTTTCATGAGTTATTTACAAGTTTCTCTTTGTTCACAGCCATTGACATGTCGAAGAGGTTAACACGTGAGGAGCGGATCGAAATTGTGTTGATATCTGGTGAACGCAGTAACCGGGTCATTGCAGCAGATTTCAATGCAAGACACCCTACGAGACCACCCATCTCCCATGCTA